>LOEQ01000362.1:875031-888261 GCA_001685075.1 Bramus lutescens | reverse complement strand
CCTCTTCTGGCCTGCAGGCATACACACAGATAGAATATTGTATACATAATAAATGAATATATATATATAAAAAAGAATGAAAAAAAAGGAAGACCTTAGCATATACATTTTCAGATATAGAATCCAATTTCCTTCCTGGTAGATTTAGCTACTAGATTTTTCAAGTCATTAATTAATGAAAATTACAAGTATGGTAGTCTAGCATCCTTGACCTTCCCTTGTTCTTGAGCCACGAGTGAGTCTGTAAAGTTAAGGAGGGGTGTATTTCACAACTGATGCGGTTATCTATCTGTTCTTTGTTGTTTCTATTGCAGAAATTCCTCTGTTGCAATGGGAGCTTCACTTGCTCATTCAGAATATTCTCTGAAGGTAACAGATGTGACAAAAGTAAGGACTTTGTATGCTATTGCAAGGGATATCCTAGTTTAACTTCTCTGAGAGACATGGAATGACACTGAAGACTGAAGCAGAGCCTTCAATTCTCCACGTTATGTGGGCTCCAGGGACTGGACTTAGGTTGTCAGCACCTTGGCCCACTTGGAACTTTTATGGTTTTTAAAAGTATGAACTTAAAGACCGCATAAACTTTCTTTTAGGAATTACCCTATTTGGGGGCAGGCTTTAAGTCTAATTTAATGAGTTTCTTTGTTATTTAAATACGTTCTCTGCAATTTATCCCTCAGGAAAAATTTCACTATATTCTAGGTTTTAGTCATTGAAAGAAAAATAATTTCACAGTAAATATATGAAAATGATGCTAATTATTACCTGTATATCTTTCTTTGATCCTTGGATGTGTTTGTTTGTTGTTTTAAGTGCTATACTTAAAACTCAGGGTCTTGCACATAGGTAAGTGCTCTACCACTGAACTACACCCTGGCCCTTGGTTCCTGTATATTCTATAACAAACAATAACAAAAACAATCGCTGTCATTTTAGCAGTATGAAAGTATCCATATTACCTTTTATGGGAGAAATTATTTTGCTATTTCATAGTCAAAAATTTTTTCATAGTAAAAATTTTTAATTTTTGTCTAGGTAAAAGATTACTATGCTAAATTTTAAAGAACAATGGAAAAAGCAATCTTTTTACTGTTGCCTCTTTACTTAGGGTGTCTGAGCATTACACAAGAAAGAAAACCTTCCTTTGATACATCTCTAATCATTAACCAAAGTGCACAATTCTTAGATTATCTTTGTCACTAAACTTCTGTAAATTTTTAAAAAGTTCTTTACTAACTTATTCAATTAATAACTTATTAGTCAGACTTTTATTGAAACGTATGAATAATATAGTACATTTTTCTCCTGAGTCATTATGATTAACATTATCTGTCACTTAATTATGTCTGCATATTTATAGTGATGCATCAGCAAACAAGGATGTGTCTTGATGAAATTTCATTCTGCAAAGTCACACAAATTAGGATCGCTCTGCCAGTGGACAACAAAGCCTCCGAGATCACTATTGCTGTATTGCATTACTGTGCTGACTGCAGTATCACGCAGTAAAGGCTCTTTTTATATACACACCTTGGGCTGTGAAAAGGCTTTTTTTTGGAGACATGTAAAAGAAGATTTGTTGGCTGGGGTTATAGTTGGATGGTAGAGAGCTCTTGCTTATCCTGAATAAATTCCTAGGTTACATTTCTACAACTGAAGAAGAAAAGAAATGAAGAGAAATCCTCTAAAATAAGACTAATTTTCTGACTCCTGTGTCTACAGCCCTTTGTAGAGCAGCCTTTAAATATGAGGAGCCCTTAAAAGGAGAAAATTCATTAAGTAAATAAAAATCCTTACTTGATAGAATTGGAGCGTCCCTAAAATTTTGCATGTGTTGGACTTAGATCACACCTTCAAGGTCCTAGGAGAGTTTGTAATTTAAAGAAATCCTGTTGTTTGTCTTTAGGAAGAAGGAATTGTAACACTATTTTTGTCTTTTGTGTAAATTTTGTATTCACTGAATCTCAAAGCCTTACAGATTTTCTAGTTGAACCTTGTCCCCAATGTAGATATCCTTTCTTGGGTCTCCTATCTCATTTGAGAGTGGAAGACTGGTTGGTATTTCTGTATATACATATGAAACATTATCCTTTGTGACTTGTTGGATGTAGAATAATTCTCTTAGGCTTTCTGAATCTCAGATTCCTAATTGATAAAACAAGAATAAAAATATCTCCTTTATAAGATTGTTGAAAGAAATTAAACGAAACAGAGGGGTGCCTCATGTAAAGATGCATTTATTGTTATGAAGTCTGTAATGGCCAGATGTATGGAGCATACCCGTCATTTCAGCGCTCACCAGGCTGAGACAGGACTGTCCAAAAATCATAGAAAAAAAAATTGTAATGGTGCTGACATGTTATAGATATCCATTAAATGCAAGTTTTCTTAATTCCTGCCAGCCATTCAAAAAAAATGAAGGTGGGCTGGTAAGATTGCTCTGAGGGGAAAAGTGTCACACAAGCCTGACGACCTGAGTTCAAGCCTCAGAACTCACAAAGAAAGGAGAGAACAGACTCCTAAAAGCTGCCCCTGACCTCTGCTGTA
Organism: Bramus lutescens; assembly: GCA_001685075.1. Classification (NCBI taxonomy): domain Eukaryota; kingdom Metazoa; phylum Chordata; class Mammalia; order Rodentia; family Cricetidae; genus Bramus; species Bramus lutescens. Next base: position 885,711 of record LOEQ01000362.1, on the reverse strand, counting down.
TGTGTGCAGTGGTTTATACTGCTAACACTTCTCACACACAACACACAGCTCACATATGCACAATGTATCTCTCTCACAAACTATAATACTAATTAATAAAAAGCTTAAAAATGACGAAAATGAGGAGAGCTTTTATTAAAGCCTCACAGAATATCTGTTACTTCGTTGTTCATGTCTTTGAATATATAATTGTTCAACTAAAGATCCATGTTGTCTAATCTTAAACTGTTCAGAAATCATGATATATTTTGTCAAATTCCTTGCTGAACTCATAATATATGCCTGCTGGTCATTTAAGTGATCTAGAGGGTCAATGACCAGCATTTTAAAAACTATAATAAGATATTTAAAATATCAGTGTGAAAAATCAACTTAATTAGTGGCTTAAAACAATTCACTTTCCTCATAATTCTGTGTTCTAACTGGATGATTCTTCTTATCTTCTCTTCTGGAATTACCCTTGAGTCAGCGTCCAGCTGAGAGGCGGATGGTCCTGGGAACTGTCAATCAGTGTTGGACTCCAGCCAGAGCAGTCAAGATGAATTACCTAATCTCTCTATCTGATCTCTTTTCTGCGTGGCATCTAATCTTTTGGTATTTCCGTCCTTGTTGTAGTTTAATATTTCAAGAAGTGGAGTGCAAGTGAGAGAGCCTCATGAACTCCAGGACTGGGGCTTCATGACTTACCCAGCATCGTTTCTGCCATGTTTTCCTGATGAGAGCAAACTCAGACACTCAAAAAAGGGGAATGCCAATTTTTCTTATTATTGGAATAATTGTAAAAAATTCCATGGCCAAAATTTATCACCACCATTCAGGTATTTCTTGGCATACTCAGCTTTTTAAACCAAATGCTATCCATTCCTTTAGAAATTAGCACCTTCTAAAGAGTGGCAGCTATTGTTCTCGCCGCAGTGGGACCATCTCTGGATACCCACTGGGTCCTTCCTTGGTTATCACAATGTCTGCTGAGTTTAGCTGATTCTGGTCAGTACCATTGTTGTTTTTGACTTAGCAAGTGTAACGAAGTGTTATATTTTGCTAGGAGAAAATGAAAATGGGATATATGCTGAGTGGCTTATAAAAATTCAGACATTTTGTTTGGTAAACTATACAAAGAATTTTTTTTATAGAACATTCTAAACCAAGAACACCAAGATGTACTTACTGACATGGTAAATGCCATAATTTAGAGGATTATGTAGAACTATGTTTGTTATCAACACACATACAACAAGCATGGTCTGAAGCTGAATAGCAGAACTCATTTATAATATCTTATTTCAGTAAACAAGTATATAAGCTGGGTGTGATGGACTCAGGAGGCAGAGGCAGGCAGATCTCTGTGAGTTCCAGGCCAGCCTGACCTACAAAGTGAATTCCAGGTCAGTCAAGGCTACACAGTGAGACCCTGTCCCAAAAAACAGAACAAAAACCAAGATATATTAAGGTTAACTTATTTATATTATCATCAAAACAGCGTGTGCTTCCCATGGAGAAAGAGGACAATGCAAGGTTGGCATAGAATTTCAGTTCTGCAAGGCAGGAAGTTCTAGAAATTGGTTAACAGTGTGAGTCCACTTAGCACTGTTGAATTATATACTTAGAACCGGTAAAGATGATAAATTTTGGTATGTACTTTTAAGTGTTATTAAACAAATAATACTTAATAATTATTGAAAAAATACAAATAGAAAAGAAAAACTACCTACAGTCCTACCAGCTAAGATTAACATTTTATTGCCTAAAATTTTGTTTGTTGTACAATGCTTTTTGCTTTTACATAACTTGACCTTTTCAAATAAAGTTTATATTATTTTAAACCATGTTTTATTTTTACTATATGTTCTTAATTGAAAATTCAGAAGAATGCATATTTAAAATTTCTATGAACTCTTAACAGAGCTCAAACAGAAGCAAAACTCCACATGTAGGGATGCATGTCCCTCCGTTGACCTTGGGTGGGTAACTAAACTCAGGAGAAGAAAAGCTACCTGGGCTCCTGCCTTCCAGCTGTACTGACATCTTTGATGGGTTCCTTCTGTATACGGCCACACTACAGGGCCTTTGGGAGCCGGTAAGCCTCCCTGTACCTGGAGATCACTGCCACATGTTTATCCACTGGGATGACATCAGCATACTTTGAGCAAAGTTAACTATTAAGTGGTTAGGATGAAAGGTCAGTAGCCCTGCCTTTTTGAGGCCTGAGAATGAGAAAAGCGCATCGCCCCTTATCATCTGCCTTCCTCGAGGGAACGGGTGAAGAAGCAGCAGCACAAGCGTAGGGAAATCACAGAGGGGCTCTGGAAACCAGAATGGAGGAGTTCTGCAATTCTACCTTTTGGGTGAGGAATCACCTTTATTATGTTTTCTCGTCTCCAACTCGGGCAAATATGGCCATCAGTATGAACCAGTAAATTTAGAAGTGTATTTGGCCTAAAGTTTAGTTTGTTGAAGAAAAATAATTCTTAATTTTTTCACATGATCGCATCGTCTAGGAAATATATTACAGTTTATTCTTAAGCTGTTTATTGTCTGCAGATGATTTTCATAGACTTGAGTAGCTGCAGAAGCACCTTCTATCAGAGAAATGGAGGAAAATGCAGTTTCTTCTGTGCTAGGAATGGAATTGTTAATTACAGTTGAAGGGCAGGAGGAAAAGGAGAAGCATGTCTGAGCCTTTTTGGGATGTTTTTATGTTGAGCTGGTAATAGTGAGGTCTAGAGGTGCTGTCACCTGAGGGTGTAGATAATGAATTGAGACCAGAATTATAAATCTGTGCATTATGAGCACTGAAATAACCTTTATTTTTCTTTTCGAGACAAGGTCTTTTATAGTACTGGCTGGCCTGGGACGCTCTATGTAGACCAGGTTGGTCTTGAACTCACAAAGATCCACCTGCCTCTGGAGTGCTAGGCTTAAAAGTGTGCTTGTGGTGTGTCAGCATACCTGGGCTGAGATCATCTCCTAGCTCTTAGAATTGGGTACTGCTGTCTTTAGAGAAAGAAGATGCACTGGAGAAATGTTCAGGTGTTTGGGAAGGGGGTTAAACAAGAATAGCTGCACTTGGAGAGTCATGGAGAGCTGGGATTTTCAAGACAGACACATTACCAAATGGCTTAGTGGATGGAGAATGAGACTTTGAGTGTTGCCTGAACACTCTTAACATCACGCTCAAATATGCTAGGTAAACTTTGAGTGTTGCCTGAACACTCTTAACATCACGCTCAAATATGCTAGGTGAGTTTTCTGAATTCTAAAGTTTGGTGACCTTCCATCGTGATGAGAGGAGCAGGAATGACATTACAGACAGTCCTTAATCTGTTAGGAAGAACTCAAGCCGCCAGACTTCCATGGCCAGGACATGAAGTCTATTATAAGGTAGCAAACCATCTCTTGAGAACCCCTTCTGAGAATTATTGAGCAAATCATCTTGGCAGGCACTTCAACTTCCCCCTTTAAAGCATCAGTATCAACAGATCTGCGAAATCATTTGAAAGAATTGATGGAGAAAAAAATCTATCTTCTCCTGATTCCAATACAGGAGCTGATACCTCCCTATGAACCCATCCCCCAAAGACTTTCTTTATTACATGCAAAGTATCCAACAGTTCATTGTTATTCCTGTACTGAAATATACTAGGTCCCCTTGGATTTGATATGAGCCTTCTCAGCCATGATAATATGACTAAATACTCTGTCTGGTACCTGATTGGTACATTACCTACCACCTAGTTACATGTTCTTACCCCTGGGGAACTAGTCTCCCCTTTGGATAGAGGAATAGGTTTCTTCCTATAATTTGTTTGATAAATAGTTTAATGAGTTTTATGCAGACTAGTCAATGTAGAAAGTCACTTAAAATCGCGTGAAGCTGTTTTTAGAGGTGGGATTGCCAGGAAAGCCCCAAATATCATTAAATGATAAATTTGTTTAAATGTATATACTATATTAATATTGAACACAATATTACAGGTAGTTAAAAGGTAAGGCTTGCTATAGACATGGAGCTGAATTCGGTTGTTTGGAAGCCTGTGGAGAACACTGGGAGAATGGACATCTTTTAAAAAGTATGAATATGCATCCAACAATTTTTTTCCTTTTGGTCCCCAGAATGACTCATTACTGAACAGACCAGATGCAGACCTGACACTTTGCTTTGAACAAACTGTTTTCGTGTGGATTCCCTTGGGCTTTTTTTGGCTCTTGGCCCCTTGGCAGCTTTTCAGTGTATGCAGATCCAGGACGAAGAAGTCATCTATAACTAAATGCTACCTTGTCAAGCAGGTACAGTAACTCCACTGTTTTCACACTCTAACTCATTGGTGCAAAGTTGAGGCACTTTTCTCTTTTGGGTCAGGATCTTTGTCCCAGTCACTAACCAGTTTGCTGGGTAATACTATTTCAAGCAGAGCCTCGCTGCCATCCTGCCTATGTCTCACTGGCCATATTTCTTAGTAGCTTTGGTTTTTGTATAAGAAGAGTGACTCTGAATTCTCGTGGATATTAGGTTCCCTAAGCACAAATTGAGGGGTCAAATTAGCATCACCTTTATGCATTTCAGATGTGAGCAATGGGTCAGCCATCTTTAAGCTGCTGTGGTAAATCGGGGCTGTAGTTCTGTTGGCACTTGCTACGAGATGTGGATGAACTATATAACGTTATCTTTTGCGCCAATCTAACCATCACTTCTTGCCCCAAACTTAGATTTGAAATGGATTTTTACATTTTTCCAACGTGTTTCCCCAGTCAGGGTGACCAGCGTGGTGGGAAGAGGAGGGGCTAGTGTGCATGGAGACAAGCCAGAGCAGGGCAGAGATGGGAAGAGCGTGGGCTGTAGCGGAGCTCCCAGAAGGAACCCAGGCAGTGGTCTTGGGATGCTGTGACGCTGCCTTATGAAACTGACCATCTGTTACACTGCTTTTTTATCTCTTTCTTCTTCTGTCCTCATTTCTAAAGAGGATTTTAGAAAGGCAAATTCAATTCCTTTGCTTAGTGAGGTTCTGTACCTGTAGCCTATTGCATCCTGGGACATAACGGTGAAGAAAGTGGGAGTCACACTCAGTTTAAACACTGTTTAACTCGAAAGCGCAAATCTCTATAGAGAAGAAAAACTAATGTGTTACCCCATAACCGTACTCCTAGTCTGCCCGTCTGAATCGAGTCTCTGGAGAACCATTTAAAATTTATGCTTTTAAGTTTTTTTGCTCCCTATTCCGAGAGTTGCAGGCATAGATTTAACTTCTTAAAAATTTAAGAATTGGCTCCTCCTTTCAAACAGTAGAAGCATAATTCGCTTTTTCTGTGACCATCTCCATTCAGACTTCAGCTTGCTTTTCTTCTCAGTCTCTCTTCTCCCTGCCTTTGGGCTATTTTGTTCTTTGACTTTCTGAGCTGATGCCGCTCTGGCTGTTTGCCCAATTGGGCTGGTGCTATCTCATCTGGACTTAGTTTGCTTGAGCAATGTGTAACCAGCATACTCCCCGGGGTTGTTTAAAGATTCATCAGGTAACAAATTGACAGCGGCAGCTGTGGAAATGCTGAAGTAGGTTCCAGCGGTATGGCAAAAACAAACCAGTTTAAACCAGTAAGACATGGGGTTTAATTACAGAAGTATAAGATAAAACATTGCCCAACTTGTCCTCAAAAGTTCCAGCAGGCAAGAGCAAGATAAGAGAATGGAGTTTATTCCAGGGTGGACGAGTTTATCTAAGGAAACAAAAAAAATCTAGCAAAAATGGCTGTCTCATAATAGAAAAGGAATATAATGCCTGAAAGTGTTGAAACCTACATTAGGTGTTCTGTCTGTTCATGAACTGGTAGAAATAGACACCCTCAATAATGGGTAGATTTAGCTGGAGAGCCTCGTCATTCATAAAGCGCTGAGAAAAAAAGAGGATCTTGCATTGGGGGAAGTATTAAATATGAATGAATAATATTCTCCTCTTCTTTAATACCAATAAGATACATTGCTTTATAGAAAGTTGCATTTTACATGCATACAAGTAACATTATATGACTCAACAAGTTATGTTTAGTAATATGAGTGTATATACAAATACATATATGCATGTAATAACGATTAATGATTAAAAGAGAGACCTTGGCTTTGAAGGAGGGTGGGGAGGGGCATATGGGAGAGTTTGAAGGGAAAGGAGAAATGTTGTCTTTAAATTTTATTCTCAAAGATAAGCAACAACAAAAAAAAGAAGTTGAGTTTTAAAAAGTTTTAAAGTCCTTGTCTGAATTCTGATAAATCAGAGATCAGCATCAAAGAATATTAGGTATTTAGTGAATCACTAAACAATTGTGTTTTCCTGTTATACACAATAATAATTGTATCACTCTGATACAGGCCAGATCCACACCGCCATACACTATCATCTTTTTTTTTTTAAGAGACAAAGATGAACAAATCAAAAGCAAAAATTTCTTCTTCGTCCTCCTACTTTCAAGTCCTGTTCTGTAGAGGCCTCAGTTAGAATGATTTTGATAGTTATATTGTAGGACCCTCACCCCTTATTCACAAAGGGGCAAGAAGAAATTTCCTAGCAGAATGTTTTTCCAGGAAGATAGTGGCCTTCCCCTCTCCCACCCGGGAGATTCCAAGCACAAGGTCACTTAGCTCAGCCGAGCCAGCCACATGGATCAGGCTGATAAAAATGGCCTAACTCAGGAACAGTGGCCTTGCTCTAAGAACAAGGAAAAGGCTGACTTAGCAAAATGGGAGGGAGCAAAAGTCCTTGTACCTGTGCCAAAGCATCTTCAAAGATTCTCTTTGTAGTTATGTCTTTAAAAGCTTACCCCACAGAGGAGATACAACTCCTCTCTACCTTGCTGTAACGGGGACGGAGATGAGTTCCAAACATGTCTGTATTATGCTGATTAAACCTTGCTTATTACGGTCTGGGCCTCTCTGGTGGTCTCCCTCTGGGAGTCGTAATCTGGGCACAACACTATCTGTATCTGCCAGGAGTGCGCTTACATGTATGTGTATTTCATCTATCAAGTAATAATTGATGTACTTCTGCCCAGGAAATGGATGTGGTGCTGTGGCAGGGGCTGGGGAGGAAAAAATAACTGGTAGAGCTTCTATCCCCCCACAGGACCACCCCCCCCACACACAGGCTGAACACTAAGGTTCAGTCAAGTCTTCCAATTCTGTCCTGTCCTGTTTCTTCTCACGTTTCCAGTCTTCTTATTTTGGATTTGCTCCCCTCAAACATTTCTTCTACTTGTTGCTTTCGTACTTAGGTTTAAACTTTACCTCCTGATGCACTTTTGGAAAACATTAGATGATTAGAGCTGTCAAATTTCTTAGCTCCCTCTACAGGAGAATGTTGTCAAATGAAGCTTTTAGAAAAGCTTACTGTAAAGTCTCTAAATCTTTGCATCTTTAAGGTGCTCATGTGCTTATAAAACTCTAGCTCCACCATTTTTAGCACTGGAGATTTTGCTGTATTTTCCCTTTGAATCTTGTGTTACTAAGAATTCTTATTCCCGTGATCCTTGCTAGCTGCTTTTTATTCTTTATAGCCTGAAATCTCATGAGTCCGACTTCATACGTCTTTACCTATTCAGTGTGCCATCCAGCCTAAAGACTTGTAGCTTTCTTATTGCTGAGAAATGTTTATGTTACTCTTAGTTCCTTTCTTCTAACTTGGAAATTCTGTGTCTTCAGGTTTCTTTTAGGTAGATGTTGAAGATCCCTGATGGATTTTTTTCTCCCCAATTTCTCTCTCTCTTTCTCTCTGTCACTCTTTCTGTCTCTCTCTCCTTTTCAAATACTTTTTCTCTTTTCCTCTATTTGCTAGGAGATTTTCCCAATGATTTCCTCCAGTTGTCTTAGAATCTTTATTTTATTATTCAGCAATTAAGATTTTTCTTAATTTCTGAATATGCTTTTTCTTAAAAAGTTACCTGTTTAAAAGATATGATGTCCTAGGGAGGCAGAGGCAAGTGGATCTCTGTGAGTTTGAGACAAGCCTGGTCTACAAGAGCAAGTTCCAGGACAGGCTCCAAAGCTACAGAAAAACTCTTTCTTGAAAAATAAAATAAAATAACATAAACAAAAAAAAGAAAGAAAAAAGATACGATGTCTTCTCAAATCTGCCTTAGAATATTAATTTTAAAATTCTCTTCACTTACTATTTTTTGTTTGATCTGAGAATTTAATTATCTTTTTTTAAGATTTATTTATTAATTAGGTATACAGGGTTCTTCCTGCACATATCCCTGCCGGCCAGAAGAGGGCACCAGATCTCATTACAGATGATTGTGAGCCACCATGTGGTTGCTGGGAATTGAACTCAGAACCTCTGGAAGAACAGTCAGTGCTCTTAACCTCTGAGCCATCTCTCCAGCCCTCTATTTCATTATCTTGACCATCTTCTTTACTTACATTGTTTTTCTCAGTTTCCTAGCAACTCCTAGTTTCATTTGTATTTATTAATAAAAGTCTTAATTAGCATAGATAGCTGGGGTAGACCTCTTCTTTTTGTGTGTTATTTCCACAACTGTCTGGGTTCCCTCACCAGCTCCCCCAGGGGGAGAAACAGCCTCGACTGTACCTCTACCCCACGTATAGGCAATGAAGATTAATTTACTCTGGGTACCAGTAGCCCCCGCTATGTTCCAGGCCTCCCCAGGATAGCATTCACATTCTTTAGAGAGCACTTCAGTTGCTTTAGTGGTGGATGTGGGTAGTGGGCTCTAAGCCATGCAGTGGGAATATGGGAAGAAGGAAGCAGCTGGCATGACTGAGCCAGCTGTGAACATGGGATGTCAGTTAAACATTTGATTTGCTTGCTGTGGTTTGAATCTTGAGTGTCTCCCAAAAGCTTAGTCATCAACTTGTGCTGTTCTTGCGAGTTGGCAGAGCCATCAGGAGGTAATGTAAGAAGATCTGATCTTTAAAGGTATCCCCTTGAAAGAGATACAGGGATGATGGCCCTTCCTCTAGCTTTCCTCTCTGCTTCTTAGCTGTCGCGACGGGATCAGACCTCTCCTACCAAGTGCTTCTACTGCACGTTCCCCGCTGCTATGAGCCCAAATGAGCACAAACTGAAACCAGGAGCTAAGATAAACCTTTCATTTTATAAGATGTTCGTCTTAGATATTTTATCATGGTGACGAAAAGCTGACCAATATGCTATCAGAGATGACTACAAAGAATATATTTATGTCAGTTAGGGCTTTTCAGCACCACATTTCTGCTGAATTAGCCAGTAAGCAATTTGTTATCATATATAACAAGTCCAAAAAATCAGCAGATGATTGCTTTTGTCAGTTTTCTTGTAATCTCAGGTATCAAGCCTCTTAAGCTATCGTGTGGTTGAAAGATGGCGGCAGTAGCTCCATGCACACCATCAAGTCAGTATCCAGAGGCTGATAAAGGTATCAGACCCTCATATGCATCATTTAAAAAATATTACTGAGATTATAGTTCATGTGTTATAAAACTCTCTAATTAAGGTGTAAAATTTGGTGACTTTTGGAGTGTTTCCAAAATTATCTGACCACTGTCACAGTCTAGTTCCAGGATGATTCGTCGCTCTAGACCCAACCCTGAGTCCAAGCTGTAGCTCTTCATGTCTCCCCCACTCCCATCTCACCCCCAGCCTGTTTTCTGTTTATAGTTCTCTGCTCAGGACTTTTTATTCATGAAAAGTTATATAATAGATAGCTTTCGTGTCTAATATTTCGCTTAAGAGAGTATTTTAGGTTTATCTATATTGCAGCTTGAGTTAGTATTTCACTTCTTTTTAGATTTATTTTTATTATAGTAGATATAAGGTTACTATTCATTATTACTAGCTACTCTGGAACTTTTCATCACCCCCAAATAGAAACTCAAGCAGTTTTTTCTTGCTATTTCCTGTCCTAGCCCCTGACAACAACAAATCTACTTCTAATCTCTAAATGTACTTGATTTTTCTATGCCCTATATGAATGTAATTACATATCTGTGTGACTTAGAATGTATACTTTTTGTGTATGACTTCTTTGATATAGCCTAACATTTGAAAGACTTTATCATCCATGTTATAATATACATCAACATTTCACTCTTTCTTTTCTTTTTGGTCTTTGGTTTTTTGAAACAGGGTTTCTCTGTAGCTTTGAAGCCTGTCCTGGAACTAGCTCTTGTAGACCAGGCTGGCCTCAAACTCACATAGATCCACCTGCCTCTGCCACCCAAGTGCTGGGATTAAAGGCATGCGCCACCACCGCCTGGCATTTCATTCATTCTTATGCCTGAAAAATATTACATGGCTAGACCACATTTTTTATTCATTCATCAGTTGATAGACTTTTTGGGTTGTTTTCACTTTTGTCTCTATTAAATGATGCTGTCAGGAATATTTATGCATTAGGTTTTTAGTGGACAGAGGTTTCCAATTTCTTAGGTACATACTTACAAATAGAATTGCTAGGTCATCTTTTGAGGAACTTAAAAATTCCAAGGCACACATACCCTTTTGTGTTTTATTAGCAATATAGGAAGTTTGTAATACCAATTTTCACCAGGACTTATCACTATTCATCTTTTTCATTTTAGCTAAATAAAATGGTATCTTGATGTAGGAGGGTCATCTGTCTATGTGTTACTTTCATTGGTTAATGAAGAAACTGCCTTGGCCCCTTTTAATAGGCCAGCCCTTAGGTGGGTGGAGTAGA
>LOEQ01000362.1:825410-859019 GCA_001685075.1 Bramus lutescens | reverse complement strand
CCCCCAGTTCCCCTCTTATCCCCTTCTACACCCTCTGAACCCTTTTTTCTGGACATACCTTCTCTAATTTCCTATCTGTAAATATATAGAAAACCTGAGTTTAACTGGAATTATTTGCATGCACATGAGCATAGAGTTGTTTGCTCAGTTATAGAAATTTGCCCCCGGAAGGCAAACTAGCAGCCATTAACTACCAATAGCTGCTCAGGTTAGAGCGAGCCCTCTGAGGCTCCCTCCCCTCCCCATGGTGGAATGTTGACAGGCCCAATCAGTCCCTAATGACCGGCTGCTGTGGTTCCTGAGGGCAGTGTCCTTGTCACGCACAGAAAACAGTGTTCTGTGGTACTCCACCATCTTCTGGCTCTCACATTGTTTCTGCTCCATCTTTCATGATGTTCCCTGGGCCCTGGAAGCAGGAGAGCAGTGATTTGGAACCACAGTTTAGGGCTGAGCCTCGCTCAGTACTCACTTATTCTCAGCGCTTTGATCAACTGCGAGTCTCTGGAGTAACTGCTGACTCCGGCAAAGAGAAGCTTCGCGGACAGACGCTGAGAGCAGCGCCAGTCTGTGGGTATGAATGTGAACACTTAGAAGTTCAATTTAGCAAACAATAGTAGTGGGTGCCCCTAAGGCATTGACCTTCACAACCATTAGTTTTTTATTTTTGTTTTGTTTTTTAAAGAAAATTTTGTTTTATTTTTACATCTCTTTCCATCCCTCCCTCTGTCCCTCCTTCTCTTCCTCCGTGTGTGTGTGTGTGTGTGTGTGTGTACGCGTGCGTGCATGTGAGCACAAGTGCCCATGTGAGCGCAAGTGCCCATGAAGGCCAGGGGTGTCAGACCCATTGAAACTGTTCCAGTTTCTTCGAGCTCAGACATTCTGTCACCTCCCTGACACAGTCTATTAGTGAAGCCTTCCACAGAGCTTCTTTCCACCAGTTCCCGCGCTACTTAAATGGAATCTGTCTTCTACAAAAGGGGGTTGACTGCTTCACCTCGACTTGCTCCGAAATTTCGAAGCTCTAAGATGGGAAGTTCTGTGTCTCAGCAAATCTATTTGGATAGGCAAACTAGGAGAGTTTGTTGAAAAATTAAGTGAAGTGTGTGTGTGTGTGTGTGTGTGTGTGTGTGTGTGTATGTGAAATGCTCTAAATTTACCAGGTTGTCAGTAAATACAAGCTACTTCTCTATAATCTAGATTTCCCCCATTCTTTTGGTAATTATAAGAGTGGACCATATGTACCTGGTGCCCTTTCAGGCAACAATGTGAATTTTATTATTCTCTGACCCATTAGATCCTGAAATATTTTGCCTGGGAACCTTCATTCAGAGACCAAGTCCTCAGCCTTCGGAAGAAAGAACTCAAGAATTTACTATTGTTTGGCCAACTGCAGACTGTTATAGTATTCATCTTGCATTTAACTCCAGTCCTGGTGAGTGGAAGGGGTATGGACTGAGGTCATATTCCGAGAAGAAAAGTCTGTTCCTAGTAGACTCCAGCCATCTCTAGACTTGGTCCCTAGATTCAGAGAATTTATCCCCCTTCCTCAAATTCCTACAACCCCCACTCTAGCTCTACCCTGCATGTACTGTTGGGTGATCTAGTAGCCACTAGTTAGGTTTCAGGATGCTCATCATGGATGAGGACTCCAGGAATCACTTATATAGTAGGGCTTGTCTTCATGGGGGAAGCAATGCTGATGTGTTGAAAGAGAAGGCCCAAGCTCTGACCTTATCAATCTGTTAATTTGAATTTGTCCCCTTGCAAGAGGTATTTCTTCCTCTACTAGGACCAATTTTCTTATGGGTAATCTGAAGAGATTGGGATAATTCCTAACGTTCCTGATTACACAGTACTCCTGAAGCTTAGCACAAAGGTCTTTGGTCCATTTTAGCGTGGGTTTCTCATGGCCTTATTCTTCCTAGGTGTCTGTGATCACCTTTTCTGTTTATGTCATGGTGGACAGCAACAATGTTTTGAATGCAGAGAAGGCTTTTACCTCCATCACCCTCTTCAACGTCCTTCGATTTCCTCTTGGCATGCTCCCTATGGTGATCTCTTCAATGCTCCAGGTACCTAAGAGCTCCACTGCTACCTGCTTAATTGCCTTGTGGTGCAGATTACTAGCCTTCTGTATCTCATGTCGAGCACCTGCTGGTAATTGTTAAATTAAAAGTTCATCTGGTTTCTGGAGACTAATGGATTGATCTTAGTAAAATTGTAAGTCCTCTGAGCCCCAGTTTAAAATATGGATAATCTTACTAACCTCATCTACTTCACAGGGAGACAGTCTTACAAAGGCATTTAGTGAGATTATTATCATTATGCCTGGTCAGAGCCATTTCCCCAGACCAGCTTCTCTTTGGTTTTTCTAAAGCTCTTGAGGCGTTGACATACCATTAGGTAAATAATGGCAGAAAACAAAACAAAACAAAACCCTGTCTTTGCATGAACCTATGTAATAAGTTTGGGAGCCTCAAGCTGAGGCAATGTCTTATGTTCTGAAAACTGAACATAGTCACTGTGAACATAGTTACCATGAACTAGACCTTAAGAATCAGTCCAAAGGGTAGATGGGAGACTGATGATAGGGCTAGAATGTTGGGGTACAGAGCCAACCGCCATTCCTTTGAGAGGTATCAAGTTTAGACACCTCTGGCCTTAAGAAGGACTGAATTCAAAGAGAAGGCTTTCTTTCTGTCTTAGAGTGAATAAATAAAGGAGACCCACTTGGCCAGTGAAGCAATAACACTCTCCTTTTAGATATAGCCTCTTCTGTACACAGCACAAGTAAGATCAGTCAAGGTGCTCACTCCCTTCTCCTTTTCATGAAACCTTAACTAAACCAACAAAGGCCTGACGAAGTCGTAACACGGGCTGTAGGACATTGTTTCTGAGGTGTTGATCCATGAAGCAGCTGGATCAACAGTTAAGGTTTCATGCTTCATCAGGGGCTAGATATCTGTGGGAAACAATCTCATGACAGCTCTCCTGCAGGGCTGAGGTATGATGGGACTGCTTGCAGGGCTGAGGTATGATGGGACGGCTTGCAGGGCTGAGGTATGATGGGACGGCTTGCAGGGCTGAAGTATGATGGGACTGCTTGCAGGGCTGAGGTATGATGGGACGGCTTGCAGGGCTGAGGTGTGTTTGAATGACTTACAGGGCTAAGACAGGAAGGCAATGAAAAGCATCCAAGTAGTTACTCCTTGAAAGCTTCCCAAGTCCTTATGTTCTAGCAATTTCAAAGTATTCTGCCAGTGCTTAGACCAGCTGAAGTTTACTCCTTGGCCATTTCCTGTAGATCATCTCAATACCAGATGGATGTTTCATTAAGGCAGAGACTCAATCAAATAGGGGCAAGACTGGGCCCAGTTACCAGAAGTAGGTAGAAATTAGGGTTCTGTCATAGAAGAAAGTGGTAAACAGTTTCTGGAAACAAGAGCAAAGTTTGGAGAGAAATAACCATAGAGTTGAAAGCCAAGTCTCTGAAAGCTGAAATATTGTCTTTATATACTTCAGTTTAGTGTGGGACAGTTTGCAGGGCTGAGGTATGATGGGACTGCTTGCAGGGATGAGGTGTGATGGGACGGCTTGCAGGGCTGAGGTGTGATGGGACGGCTTGCAGGGCTGAGGTGTGATGGGACGGCTTGTAGGGCTGAGGTATGATGGGACGGGTTGCAGGGCTGAGGTATGATGGGACTGCTTGCAGGGCTGAGGTATATTTGGATGACTTACAGGGCTAAGGTATGGCTGGATCTGTAGGTTCCAACTGTAGCCAAGCCATGGCTAATAGGAAAGTAAAAATCATTCCCCTGCTTGTGTTTGGTAGTGAATTCCTTTTTTCCCCTTAGCTTCATTTCCATAAGGCCAAGTGTTTTTTTTTAATGATTTTTTACTTATTCTTTGAGAATTTCATACAATAGATTTTGAGTATATTCTTTCTTTTCCCCGTCTTTCCAGATTCTCTCCCATCTCCTTACCTACCCAATTTCATCTTCTTCAAGTTTCTCTTAAAAACAATAACAAACAAAAAGTCAAAACAAAGCAAAAAAACAACCAACCAACAAAACAAACAAACAAAAACCAGTTTAGGGTGGTGGTGACCCACGCCTTTAGTCCCAGCACTTAGGAGGCAGAAGCAGGCAAATCTCATGAGTTTGAGGCTAGCCTGATCTATACAGGCTAGTTCCAGGACAGCCAGGATTACACAGAGAAACTCTTTCTTGAAAAACCAAACCAAACCAATCAACCAAGCAAGCAAACAAACCAAAACTACGGAGTCAATGTGTGTTGGCTGTGTTACTGAGTGCTCTGTTCTTAGGATCGCTTGTGCTCTTTTCTAGGCCAGTGTTTCTATAGAACGGTTAGAGAAGTACTTGGGAGGGGAGGACTTGGACACCTCTGCCATTCGCCATGTCAGCAACTTTGGTAAACACATTTGGAAATTATTTTTGCAAATTATTCATCACTCTGGCGCCATACTATTTACAGGCAGGAGCTTAACCGCAGCAGCTAATGAAAAGAAAGAGCTGGGGAATCCATCTTAAATTGATTAGACTTATATCACAAGCAATCCAAGCCACGTTCTCACCTAAAGGAAAGTGCTTAACCAGATTTCTAAGCAGAACACAGTTAGCTGTTCTGAGGTAAACAGGGAGTCC
Source organism: Bramus lutescens (assembly GCA_001685075.1). Lineage (NCBI taxonomy): Eukaryota > Metazoa > Chordata > Mammalia > Rodentia > Cricetidae > Bramus > Bramus lutescens. The sequence continues at coordinate 854,355 of LOEQ01000362.1, read as the reverse complement.
TGCAAGTGACGTAGAAAATAGAAATTAGGCTGGATAGGGGTTGGGAAGGTAGCTTAGGGGTGAAAGAGCAGATGGGTTATGAATTGGAAGGCATCCATAGCCAGAGTGAACAGTAGATATGAAATTTGAAGTGGGGAGGGCTTAAATAAGAAAGTTGAGCTCACACAGAGGACTAGATGATAGAGGGCCAGGGGTATGTTGTGGGGGGCAGGGTGCCAGGGCATCTAGAGGTCCGAGGAAGCTGAGATCCCACGTCTAGGTCTTACAGGCAGGTCATTTCCAGGCTCATCCTGGCAACTGTCATTGCCTCCTGCTAGTAGCAGCTCAGCAACTAACAGAGGTGTTTTCAGGGGCCCATAGAAGAATCAGAGGCACATGCATGCCGAGGAAAGGCTGACGGCCACATGAGGACCTGCATGTAACTAAAGAGAGGGCTCTTTCTCCCCCTTTCAACAGATAAAGCTGTGCAGTTTTCAGAGGCCTCTTTTACTTGGGACCGGGACTTGGATCCAACAATCCGAGAGTGAGTGTCCCCTTGCTTTCTCGCTTTCTTAGGATCCTCCTGCCCTCCCTTGTTCTTGGAAGATTCTGTACAGTGGAACACCAGAAAAGACTTGGATACTGGTTTAGGCTAGACCCTGGAGGGAGGAGCTGAGAGCAGAGGTCCAGCTTTCTCCCATGTGTATAGTTCCCATCTGCTTTCATGCTGCAAGCGTATGTCTCTTCAGTTGAGAATCCATAAACATGTTTGTCCCCCCAGATAATAGGTGGAGAAAGTGCATGTCCTGAACTTCAGAGTCTAGCTTTTCTCCCCAGACTAGACGATGGGAAATATTACTATAGATTTCAGAGCTGTGTGTCAATACACACCAGCAATCTTAGCACCCAGGAGGTTCAAGCAAGAGGATCATGAGTTTGAGACCAGTACCTGTTAAGATCTCACTGTTTTAGACTCCAGATGACTCTGTTCACTCTGGCTATGAATGCCTTCTGATTCAGAACCTCTGTGTCCTCTCACCCCAAGCAAAGAACTCTATGACTCCCTATTCTTCTCTTCTATTCCTGTAGCCTTGAAATGCACCCTGGGATCAGCACCAGGATTAGTCAGAGCCAAGGCCATTACCCTAAACCTCCCAGCCCAGAGCTTTCTATTGTAGAGAGGAAACTGCACATATAGTTCCTGCTTCAGTGCTGCAGTCAAGTAGGTTTAGAAAGACTACGTGGCAGGTTCCTGATGCTCCAAGTGCTTTAGGGCTCAAATAGTCAAGGTGGCACAGAGAGTTCCTGGGATTCTAGCCCCAGGCAGACCCCTCCCCATCCAGAGAAGTCAGACCTTCAGGGTTAAGTTAGGGTTAGGTAAGGAATTTGCTTCTAGCAAGTATCACCCAAAGAATAGAGAAATCTGGGAAACATTAAGCAACAAATTTAGTTTAGAAGCAAAATCTAACTCTTAGTCCAGAAATAGTGACCTTTCAAAACTGTCCAACCCAGCAGTGTCAGAGTTGAGACCTGAACCAGATCAGGTGCCTAGGCTCCAGAGAGGGTGTTGTTCAACCATTGGTCCTCAGAGAACCATCCCCAGGAGAACTTGTACTGTTGCAAACGCACCCTTGACACTGACCGCTTTAATGATTTTGAGAGCTAAAATTCATTCTTCAGTATCTCAGAACTTCAGAATAATAAAGAAACACTTTGGGGTCTTATACATCCATGGCAAAATTTCTAGTCTTGGGGGGGAAATGACCTAAAAACAGATTTCTTGTACAAGCCAAGAGAAGTGGCTTGAACTACTGCTCCCTCCCACTCATTTCCTCTATAAACACTCCTCTCTTTCAGTGTGAACCTGGACATAAAGCCAGGCCAGTTGGTGGCTGTCGTGGGCACTGTAGGCTCTGGGAAATCCTCTTTGATATCAGCCATGCTGGGAGAAATGGAAAATGTACATGGGCACATCACTATCAAGGTGAGTGAAGAAGACCTCTGACCCCAAACGTGGGCCTTAGTGCTCTTTCCCCATTTGGGACAGTCCACTCGTGCGTGAGGTCCTGGAGACATCTGGTACAATTGTGGACTGTAGATTCTCTGCCTCTCCCCAGTCCTATACAATCAAACTCTGGTTATAGACCCTAACATTATAGAATATCTGACATTCAAATGAGCTGTCCATGTGATTCCTATATGCATACCAAAGTATTGAAACTGTTGACTAGAGATGTCTTCCTTAACAGTGTAGGCATTTCTGCTGTAAATATACATGTGTTTCTTAAAGCCCCCCCCATCTACTAAATTGTGCAATAAAAGTAAAAGGACCTAGGAGAAAGTTTTAAGAAGTTACCCAAACCTAACTTTGAAGGACTAGAGAGATGTCTCAGCAGTTAAGAGCACTTGCTGCTTTAGCAGGGAACTGGGTTTGATTCCCAGCACCCACAGAGTAGCTCACAACCATCTGTATCTCCAGTTCCAAGGGATTCCATATACTTCTGACATTCAAGTGGTGTACATACACACATATAGGCAAAACACTTAAATACATAAAATAAAAATAAAATCAATCTTTAAACAACAGCAAACTTAACTTTGTAACCAGAGTAACAACAATAAACAATAATGAAATCTGTAATGGCTAGAAAATCAACACTGGCATTTGTACCTAACATCATGATTAGTCTTGAGCCTTCACCATCCTCTGTCCCCAGGGATGGGAACTAAACCTTGTACAGACTAGGCAAATGTTCCACCTCTTCATATTCCAGCTGTCTCTTTGCTTCAGTCCCTACCCCTGCCCCATGTGTGTGCATGTGTGTACTTGTGCCACAATGTGCATGTTAAGAAGATAACCTCAGATGCCTCTCTCTGTTGTTGTTTACTACTGTGGGTACCAGGTTAGCTGACCCACAAGGCTCCAGAAGGGATGCTACTGCCTCTGGCTCCCAGTTGCCCTTAGAAACACTGACATCATAGACACATACTACTGTGTCCAGCTTTACACAGTATCTTGGGATTAACCATCTCCACCATCCCCTTTTCTTTCTTTTTGTTTTGAAATAGGTTGTAGCCTGTTTCAGAGTGTAGTAAATTATGCCTTGCGTTTGTGATCTGCTGCCTCAGCCTCCTGAGTAGCTTTTATGACAGGCGTGTGGCACAATGCCCAGCTCACCTCCTTCTTTAAGAGCTAGAACTTTAAATACATTTCCTCAAACACAATATTAATTATGGTTTATTGGTTTATTTGTTTGAAACCAGAGGAAAGTGGTTTCATGGCATTTTCATCAACTCTTTGAACTTCTCCTCTGAGTTATGTTTACAAAAAGTTGTAAGCAATTTTCAATCATTAAACCAGTCTGTTTGGACCGCAAAGAACTTTTCAACCTCTTTGAAGGCTTTCTTTTTAATTATGAGAAAGTTTGCGCCTGATTGCTTTACATTAACCTGCTTGGAAACACCGAAGAAACATTTCTTCTTCCACAGTATGCCAAGATTACTCGCTTGTTTATCATTCTCCAATGAGCCAATACACATTTTTAAAAATGTACTATAGCAGAGACAGCTACAGATTTAACTTTGTCTCCTAATTCCTTTTGGGAGATTTTTAATTGCTAACTCACAACTCAGTTATTTCTCAAACACAGGCATTCCTCAGCCTCTGTCCTTGTGGTGTGGTAATTTTAGCCACTTGAGTTTTCTCCCTAGGGAGTCATCTAAGCCATTGAAAGGGTTAGCATTGTATTAGTTCCAACCAAGTCATTGGATTTGACTAAAACCCTTTTCTGAGCAGCATGCACATTCCTTCTGATTTTCAGGGTCAAGGGAAGAAAATGATGCTATAAAAAGGTGTGCAGGGAGGAGGATGGTTTGGTGGTTGAATACTGACTGGGTCTTACTTCCTGATTCTCACATTAATAAACACCAGATGCTTGGGAAACCTGGGGTACAGCTCTCCAAACCTAAGCTCTGCTGGATCCACTCTTAGCTCCAGCCTCCGTTTCTGTAACTGTGACTGTCACCTGATTTGATTGTTCCCATTTAGGGCACCACAGCCTATGTCCCTCAGCAGTCCTGGATTCAGAATGGGACCATCAAAGACAACATCCTCTTTGGATCAGAATTCAATGACAAGAAGTACCAGCAAGTTCTTGAAGCTTGTGCTCTCCTCCCAGACTTGGAGATGTTGCCTGGAAGAGACATGGCTGAGATTGGAGAGAAGGTACTTGGGGCAAGGGACCTTGAAGGGTACAGAAATAATTGAAGAAAAACAACGAGGATGATAGGGAAAAGTGTGTTAATAAATCATGATAGTAACAAGCACACAAAACATGTTTGTAAGACTGCATACTTTATATAAATTACCCTTGAGTCATGATCCAACTATGTAACCTTGACTGACCTGGAGCTTGTTATGTACATCAGGCTGGCCTCAGACTCACAGAGAACCTGTCTCTGCTACCCAGGTCCTAGGATTAAAAGTCTGCACCACCAGAACTGGCCTCCCAATGTTTTAAACATTGTACCTGAAAACAAATATAAGAAATTATAATCTGAATCAAAGCTAATAAGGCAAAGGAAACAAGAGACTGAGTTTATTATAATGACCCAGAGTTGACTTGTGCCATTAAATATCTTTAATAAAAACTGATTTTAGACCAGGCTGTGGTGGTGCATGCCTTTAATCCCATTCCTTGGGAGGCAGAGGCAGGTGGATCCCTGTGAATTCAAGGCCAGCCTGTTCTACTGAGTGAGTTTCAAGACAGCCAAGGCTACACTGAGAAACTCTGTCTCAAAAAACAAACAAACAAAAAGCTGATTTTAGCCAGGCGTAGTGGCACACCTGTAATCTCAGCACTTTGGAGGCAGAAGTAAGCAAATCTCTGAGTTTGAGGCCACCCTGGCCTACAGAGTGAGTTCTAAACAGCCAGGGCTATACAGAAGAAACCTGTCTAGAAAACAACAGCAAAAAAAATTTGTTTAAAAAAAAGAGAGAAAAAATTGATTTGAATAACTATATTACATCCATTGGATATATACATATATAATAATTTACTTAGAAAGTTTGATTATTACATGTTTAAAATATTTTATCCTTCCCCCCCTTTTTGGTTTTTCTAGAACAGGTGTGTCTGTAGCTTTGGAGCCTGTCCTGGAACTAGCTCTTGTAGACCAGGCTGGCCTCAAACTCACAAAGATCCACCTGCCCCTGACTCCCGATTGCTGGGATTAAAGGCGTGCACCAACACCAACTGACTCCTTTCCCCCCCTTTAAAAAGTGGACATAACAATCCTCTGAGAGCAAGGATCTTGAGGCTCTAGGAGATGAGTGAAAATACAATTCTAGAGTTGTCTTTTCCTTGAAGTGAGGAGCCACTGATTGAATGACTAAGTGGCAGAGACTCTCCACTTTGTCACAGGGTAGAGAGTGTCAGAAGTAGTCAATAAGTAAGCTGCACAGTAGAGAACAGTAAGTTGGACATGACTAATTATTTGGGCTAAAGTTATTTGTTTGAATAGAAATGACTGTTCATATAAAGAAACAGGACATTTGAAAGCTGTTAAACCTTACTGAGGCGAATGTCTTTCTTTTCCCCTCCGTGTCAGACTACACAGAGGAGGATTAGGGTATGCTGCTCAATAGGAATTATTTCTTCTTCAGGGCATAAATCTCAGTGGTGGTCAGAAGCAGCGAGTCAGCCTGGCCAGAGCTACCTATCAGAACACAGACATCTACATTCTAGATGACCCCCTGTCGGCTGTGGATTCTCATGTGGGAAAACACATTTTCGATAAGGTTGTGGGCCCCAATGGCATACTGAAAGGCAAGGTAAGAAGTTATCCAATGGTGAAGGCAGGAAGGGAGGGCTTGTGGTGTTGTCATACACATCTCAGAACAGTATGTCCTGAAGAAAAATTTCTTATTATCTTCTTCCTGTCAGACTGGTCTCATTAAGTCTATCCCTTGAAGGTTCCCATTGTGAAGTCATGGCCTATCCTGAAATTGACTAATAAGAGGCTGTCTCTGTTGCTCTAATATTGAGTCTCTTAGGATAATGGGGGGGATTTAAACCTGTGAGATATATATCTTTGTCCCTCTGTTGATAAGAAAAGGCAGGGAGATGCCAACTGTATTTGGCTGTTTCCTTCAAGACTTCTAGAATGCTCCTGGCAAGATGACAGAGTTGATGAGGCGACCTGCTGTCCTACCAAGACCCTGTGACTCTGTCTTAGCTCAATGGGTCTGCAGAAATTCATTCTTCCTCCTCTTCTTAGTCATGTCTTCTGTCCTTAAGACCTCCTTGATTTTATTCACTCATGAACTGGCATCTATTCTATGGCAAGTTTGTTGAAAAAAATAAACTTTCAAGGTAGTTGGCACAACCTACAGTAGAACCCTTGGAGGAATACTCATGTCTTCCCAAGGGACTTGGAAAAGGAACCAGAGGTTTACTCTGAGTGGAGACGGAAGGGATGAACATCCCCTGGATACCTCAGGAAGACTCTAGATGATGTTGTACTGTAGGGTGGAGGGAAAATGCAGGGACTTAAGTTATTTCTCCGAAGCCCATTACAACCCCATATGCTAATTCAGCTTCACTGTTGGCCGATCAGTCTGTGAGTGGAGTTCCTGTGTCATTAGCTGTCTTAGGGTTCCTATCACTGTGAGGAGACATCATGACCACAGCAACTCTTGTAAAGGAAAACATTCAATTGGGGTGGCTCACTTACAGGTCAGAGGCTCGCTCAGTCCCTTATAATTGTGGTGGGACATGACCATGTGTACTGGCCGACACGGTGCTGGAGAAGTAGCTAAGAGTCCTATATCTTGCAGACAACAGGAGGTGGTCCCCGTATCACACTGAGAAAAGTTTGAGCATATATGAGACCTCAAAGTCCACCTCTACAGTGACACATTTCCTCCAACAAGATCACACCTACTCCAGCAAAGCCACACCTCCTAATAGTGCCACGCTCTTTTGGGGCCATTTTCTTTCAAACCATAGTAATCAGAATAGAAATACAAGAGTCTCTAATGCCAGGAAGTCCTGGATAAAAATAGTTTCTTATCCCACAGTATCCCTAGCTTACTGAAAGATCTGGGCAGTTCTTTTTATACAGTTGATTAGCTGGTAAGTGACAGCCTAAGTGAGAAGGGACAGTTAACCAATTATCTGTCTGTAAGAATGGGTATTGGTCCTAGGGATTCTCTTAGCTCAGTCTTGTTATTCAGGAACATGGAGGAGAGCATGTGTCAGGCAAACCCCGTTGACACTACAGGAAAATAACTGTGAGTAGATCCACGAGTCTAGTCTCATTTCACATGCAGGGTAAGGTTTTAAGATGAAATCCTGGGAACAGAACATAAGGTAAAAAGAGTCACACAGTTGGGACTGGACTCTGATGCAAAGCCCCGGTGTGAATGGACAAGTCTGTTTTTCCCTTTGTAGAGCAATCCAGGGAGAATAGTGGGCATGGAGTAATCATAGCAGTTCCGTGTGACTTTTACAGACTCGCATCTTGGTGACTCACAGCATTCACTTCCTTCCCCAAGTGGATGAGATTATAGTTCTGGGGAACGGCACTGTCTTAGAGAAAGGATCCTACCAGGATCTGCTGAGCAAGAAAGGAGTGTTCGCTAAGAATCTAAAGAAATTCATGAAGCATTCTGGGCCAGAAGGAGAGGCCACAGGTATGTGAGCAGGGTTGGAAGAGGATGGAACTTGGTGTCCTCATGGGAGGGAAAACCAGTATCTATATCCTAAACTATTTAGTATCCAGTGAAATATTTGGGGCCTAATTGCCCAGAGTTTCTTCATTCTTCTGTGTTCTGTGTCTCTGTAAAGAAACACAGAAACTGAAACTCTGCCTGGGCCAAGTGAGTGGTACTTCCTACTCCCCTACCTCTGATATGCAACCAACAGACACTTCAGAGTATACAATGGATGTTGGGGTGAGTAATTCCTAAGGAAAGAAAAGCAGTGGTGTCAGAGACCCACTTGTAGGAATGCCAGGCTTCTGTTTACTCAAGTTCCAGTTTGCCTTGAATTAGTTCTGAAGTCTAAAATTAGCTGTCTCTGTGACTGAGAATACTGTTCCTTTCCTAGGTCAGTCTGAGTAATGAAAAATATTCTAGTATTATTTCTATTCATCGGAATTGTACAGATTAAGCATAAATCCTCTTCCTGACATTCCATAGCTGTATGTATGCCCAGTAGATGGAATATATATATGAGATAAACATGCAGGCAGTGGGAAAAATACCCATGGCTGTTTATCGTGGCACATGAGAAAAGTTACAGACAGAAGCAACCAGTCTTCTGAGTCTGTGGCCCTGTAAGTCTTGCTTGATGAGGTTCTCTCCATCAGAGCGTCACTCATCTGGTGGGTTGACACCTGAATCGTTGTCGTCTGTTGTATTTTCTCAGTGGCCTCTGGTAAAGCCATTGCTACCAGAAGCTCTCAACATCTGGCCTCTTTTTAATTCTTGTATTAGATAGATAGGTAGATGTATATATATATATATGTATATATAATAGATATAGAAATATATATTTACATATATATTCCTAAATACATAAAGTCTATTTATAAATAGAGTCTATTTGGTCTATATACTAAATACATAAATAGAGTCTGTTTGGTCTATATGCTATACCTGTATATACTTAGTATTAGACAATCAACTGGGGAGCTCTTCCCTGTTGAAGGCCATTTCTCCCGCTCTCAGCATTCTCTGATTGCATGTAGTTATTTGTCTAGAGTTGAGGCCCCATGGGCTTTCCCTCTTCCATGTCAGCATGTCCATTGGTGCTGTCATTGTTCAGGTCTTGTTCACGAGACTTCATGGATGTCCCTCTTCCTCTGGATCTTAAAATCTTTCCACTCCCTCTTCTGCAATGACCCTTGAACCTTAGTCTTAGGAGTTGTGCTGTAGATGTATCAGTTGGGAATGGGTACCACACAATCTTTTGTTCTCGACATTTTGATTGGTTGTGATTTTTATTAATGATCTCCATCTGCCACAAAGACAACTATCTTTCATAAGGGGTAAGAACTACACTTATCTGTGAGTATAAAGATAGATATTTAGAATGCAGTTAAGGATTATGCTGGTTTAGTAAAATTGTGGTTGTAGCTTCTCCTCAGAGATCCATGACCTCACTAGCCCCAGGTGGACAGGTTTCCAGTACTAGGCACAATATCCCTCTTGTTGAATGGGCCTTAATGCCAATAAGAGAGCTGTTGGTTACTGCCAAAGGTGTATAAGCCACTGCTGCACCTTTAGGGCTCTCATGCCATGCTGGTCATTGTCATATTTCATATTCATCATAGCTGGGTAGGACTTCTGGCTGCTTCCCTTCCTTGGAAGTTGCATGGTGCCTCCTGGTACATGAAAGCCAGTCTTCAGGTAATTATCCTGGGATAGGGCTGTTATGGGTAGTGCGAAACCCACTCTGTCTCCTCAAGTGACTGCTTGGCTACCAGTTTTCACATTTATCATGATTCCTATGATTGCTTTACAAGCTATATCAGCTGAGGAGGGAGAGATGGAAATGGGACATATTGAAGTACTGCAAGGTTTCCAATTACCAAGATTTAGTCATTTAAAAAAAAAGATGTTTGATTTTGGTTGGTTTCAGAGTCTTGGAAAGAGTTGTGTTTTTGGCAAACCCTCCCCACCCCCCCCACCCCCCAGCATTCTCATTGCCAAAGAGGAGGAGTTTCTAGAGATCTTTGCATCAGCGTTCCCACTGGTGCCCATGCTGTATTTCAGACCTTATTTCCTTTCATTTTCAAATGCTTTTGTAAGTCCTTCAGTTAATAAAAGTATGTTGAATTACTTGAACTTTAAGACGAGCGTTTCTAATTCTTAATACTCTCTTTGGTTGATTCCGTGGATGGTGTAGTGTCTGCAGCTTATTCCTGTATCTCTAAAGCTGTTTCTTCTCCAAAGGAACTTAGGTAGCTCCGGAGGTTTCCTTCTTCTTTTGACCATTCTCTTCCGGTGGATTATTGACCCATCCCTTCTTTATCCTAGTATCCTCAGTGAGAATTTATGAGGTTGAATATTCTAACGTGTATACATCTGAGCTCCCTCGATCAACACGATGCAGGAGGACTTTTCTCTCCTTAGTCATAGTGTTGCGAGTCCTGTGTTATTCCCTAACTTCAAACATGTCTCCTTAGTCAATGATGATAGTGAGGAAGACGATGATGACTATGGGCTGATACCAACTGTGGAGGAAATCCCCGAGGATGCAGCTTCCTTGACCATGAAAAGAGAAAATAGCTTTCGCCGAACACTGAGTCGCAGGTAGCCCATGTATTTGGTTGGCAATTCTTACTGCTTCTTTAGTCCTATTTGGTCTTTCTTCTTTCCGTGTGGACCTTCTCTCCACACAGAATGTATCTCAGGAACACTCTTGGCTCTTTGATTCCTTGGGTGGGGGAAGGGCTAGGTTCACTAGCCCTCGGCTCTGAAAGCACTTCCAGCCTGCAGAGTGGCTGTGACACCTGCTTGTGGGAAGGTCCTTGGGAAGCGTCCCCATGCTCAAGGTGTTTTCCTTTCTCTACCTCAGCTCCAGGCCCAGTGGCAGGCACAGGAAGTCCCTCAAAAACTCCATGAAGATTAAGAATGTGACTGCCTTGAAGGAGAAGGAAGAACTAGTGAGAGGCCAAAAACTAATCAAGAAGGAATTTATGGAAACCGGGAAGGTAAACACCACACGCAGAAAAGTACTGCTCGAGGGGAGTCAGGCTTGGAATCTGAAAAAGTTTGGAAGTTAGTTGAAACTTAAATACGTATCTACTAGAGCAACATGTTTGCAAATCTTCAAATTCATTGTTTAAATGCAAACAGAAACAGAGACTTTCCAGAAAATCATGCCTCAGGGCTGGAGAGATGACTCAGCGTTAAGAGCATTGGCTGCTCTTCCAAAGTTCCTTAGTTCAATTCCCAGCAACCACATGGCAGCTCACAGTCAGATGCCCTGATGCTCTCTCCTCGTGCACCTGCATACATTCAGATAAAGCACCTGTATACATAAAGAGTAAATCTTTTAAAAAGAAAAAGAAGAATAAAGGATGAATGTTTGATTCTACTCTTACGTGTGGAGAACAAAATTGACCTGAAGTACAGTTGCCTGTGCTAGGAAACACTAATACATCAAACCCAGAGCACACGACTCAAATTAATGAAACTTAAAAACACAAATTCCAAGGTCTTAGTAAATTCTGACCTCTCCACCCTGTTTTATCTATTTTGTTCATCACATTTAAATGCTTATTCATAACCTGGTTGCTATTCACCTCACATAATACTTAGCATTGATATATTATCCTGGCCAAGTGTGGAAATGGTGATCATAGATTATTAAATGCTGCTTCCCACTCTTCCAGGGGACATCACTTCTTGAGTTAGTGAGCCAAACACCATAACTAACAGCAGCTTGTGGGGAAAAGGTTGGTTTTTTTTTTTAATCTTCTACTTCCAATGTAAGATCTTACACATCACTGAGGTAAATCAAGGCAGGAACTCAAGCAGGGCAGGAATCTGGAGGTAGGAGCTCAAGCAGAAGCCGTGGAGGAAGGTTGCTGCCTGGCTTGTGCTTCATGGCTTGCTCAGCCCAGGGGTGGCACCACCCACAGTGACCTGAGCCATCCACATCAGTTGTCAACCAAAAAACGCACCACAAGCTTCTCTGCGGGCCAGTCTGGTGGAGGCATTTTCTCAACTGAGGATCCCTTGTCCAGAATGATTCTAGCTTATGTCAAATTGTCAAGTTGTGTAGCCAGTACAGTCCTCCTTATGGTTAGTTTTCTATAATGTCTTACCCAAAGCCCTTAGGGTATTGTTGATGGTGTCTTTGCAGGTAAAGTTCTCCATCTACCTGAAATACCTACAGTCAGTAGGATGGTGTTCGATAGCCTTTGTCATCTTGGGCTTTGCATTGTACGCTGTTTCTTCAGTTGGATCTAACCTCTGGCTGAGTGTTTGGACCAGTGACTCTCAACACTTTAATGGCTCTAACTATCCAGCTTCTCAGAAGGACATGAGAATTGGAGTCTTTGCAGCTCTGGGAATGGCACAAGGTATGTCTGATGGCTAGGGTAGACATCTTCATGGACCTTGGAAATCTCCTACAACTCGGGAAATCCTTCGCTGTTGTATCCAAGGCACAGATCACTAGGAGTCTGTGGCATGGGGCTGACCACATTGGTTCTATTTCCAGGCATCTTTGTGCTTGCTGCAACTCTCTGGAGTGTGTTTGCTTGCAACTATTCATCAAAAACTTTGCACAAGCAGCTGCTCACCAACATCCTTCAAGCACCCATGAGCTTTTTTGACACAACTCCCACAGGCCGGATTGTGAACAGATTTGCTGGTGTAAGTATCTCAACACACTGGGGTGCTTAGATGCTCAGGGTCTTTCTAATTTTGATAAAAGAGAGTCCTCACCCAACTCTGCAGTTTGAGTTCTTGGTCTACTTAGTATGCAAATATTTCTGGGATACTTCCTGTGAGGTCTCAAGAATCCTAGGGGTGAACATCTCTGGCCTTTCAGTAGCTCACCCTCTAGTGAAGGAGAAAATCAAAGAAAAGAAGGATTGTGATATGATTAAAAACACCAATAGCATGTGCAGAGGTGTCCTGGGGAGACAAAGGAATGGCAGACAAAGAGTACTAGTTCAGCCTGGATGGCAAGGATGGGAAATGTCAGAAAAGGTGAGACTTGAGTTAAATCACTACAGTAAGAGAAATAGTGAGGGTTGTCATGGAGAGGGGAGTGGGCAGTAGAAGCGGGGTGAGGCGGGCCATTCTGCAGAAAAGTGTAAGTGAAAACACACTCACTGCTCATAAAGTTAATAAAAAGAACTGTAAGAAAAAATCTTTCCTTAGCCTGTCTCCTCTCCTAAAACTTCTACGTTTGATGCTTTGAGAACCACTGAGGTGGGTCTGAGTTCTGGGTTGAGATATCTGTATTTGCATTCTCAAACATTGTTTCCATCTGCATATGCTCTGGGACCACACGCATCAGTCATTCCTTTCCCGCCATCATTTGAGTCCTTTCAATGAGCCTAGTACCATGAGATGTGAAGATGGCTCCCTTCGTGGGTAGACCTAATTCACTGGTTCGTTTAAACGCATCTGCATCTGAAAGGAAAGTTTTAAGAATAGAGGCAGGCAATTCTGAATGATTCTGAAGCTCCTTCAGCACAGCTTTTAGTTATCGTTTTATGGAAGGGAAGAAACATTCTATAAGATATACAAATAGCTCTGGGTCATTAGTTATCTGATCTTGCATTGGATACATAAAGGGTGCATCATAGCCTTCAGTGAGGACCTGGGGACAGAGCAATTGCTTTGAAAGTAGGCTGGTGACTGTTCCCATTTCTTCTCTTCCTGCAGGGTAGAAATAGTGAACATCTCACTGGAGACTGCTTAAATAGGCTATCTGCTAGTCAGCTGAAAGTGAAAGGAACATACTTTGGATGAAGATATTTCTCAGAATTTTGTAAACATTTTAGTCTTTCTAATGTCATAATATGTATGATTCGTCTTCTGGGAAAGGACACAGAGGGCTTCCTGTGAGTTAGTTGGGCTACAGTCAGATTGCTGACTGCTTCTACATCAAAGATAAAACTCATAATTATGTAGTAAGTTTTGTTGGAGAGGTATCATCTCAGGCCTATAAAGAAATTTGACGTGACTAAGTCAATGCTGGACAGTGACTAAGTCCTTAAGAGAAGAAAGAAAGGAAGAAAAAAGAGGTAGAGAGTCTTTCCTAAGAAGGGATCAAAAATAATCTTCATAGGACTGACTGCTAGTGAGGGTTTCACCAGCCCTGGGTGTGGCTAACATCTGCATGCTGATGTAAAACTTGGGAGCTAAATTAGATTCAGAAGTCATGCCCAATGCAGAACTCTCCTGGGAGGCTAGCGTCCCTGGCAAATATGGGAAATTCCAGAAATAATTTGGACTTGCCTTAGTACGCACATATAACTAATATAGAGAATTAATATAATATGCCTGGAATGCTAGGCAAGGACAACCCAAGATATAAGCAAGGCTTTCTGAGTGTGTTCCAAATCATCCACCCATCCATTAGCTTTCCCAACTTATTTCACATGACGTAAGACAGTATGGTGGTTAAACCCATTTTTTAACTTGGGTTCCTTGGTTGGGACACTGAGAAGCCAGGAGATGCATTCAGTCCCCATCGCCTCTCCCCTTGAAACCCTATGTTTGGCAGAGGAAACAACTTCCCAGTACATGAGGGGTCCTTAAGCAAAGGTGGAGACAAAGCTTGTGGGACAGAGTTTAAATAAATGTCTTCAAGGCCGGTTATGTGCTGGACACTTTCCTGGGCACTAGGATCACAAGCTGTAACGAGTTGGTTTAGCTATGGGGTTTCATTACAAGGCTCTAGTAGTTTACAGTGTGTGGTTTAATGAAGATGATGAAGAGTAAAAATCTAGCACATCAACTGAAAAAGCTGAAGATTATTGCCATATATATTTGGAAGAATTTGAAAAAATAAGGAATTCACAGAAGTGTGAATAATTATTGGAGAGATCAGTGTAATCTGTTACCAGTGGGTGACTTGAAGAGATTGAATGACAAAAAAGCCCCGCATTCCAGGCGGGAACCAGGAAGATGAGCAATGTCTTAGAAGAAGGTTCACCTTCTCTCCTCCTTGCATCTCCAGGATATTTCTACTGTGGATGACATGCTCCCCCAGACTCTGCGGAGCTGGGTTATGTGCTTATTTGGCATAATTAGCACTCTTGTTATGATCTGCATGGCCACTCCGATCTTCGCTGTCGTCATCATTCCTCTTGGCATTATTTATGTGTCTGTTCAGGTAAGTTTGGGTGCAGCTAGTTCTCCCTTCCTCTCTGTTTTTGAAGTTGTTGAGGTTCTTTTGTGTTTGTTGTTGGTCACTCTTCCCCAGCATCCTGGAAACCCAGGGGGCTACCTAAAACTCAATTGTTGGTGTCAGTGAGTGTGGGACCACAGCATATGGCATCCTACACTGCACTCCAGAGAGCTTAAGTAGGAGACATGTGTTTGGATTCAAGACTGTTTTGAGGGTTAGGAATATAGCTTGGTGGCAGAACACTTGCCTAGCACTGAGAGGGGATGGGATGGGGTGAAGAGGGAAAGAATGGAGGGAGGGAGGGAGGGAAGGAAGGAAGGAGGGAGAGGGAGAGAGAGAGAGAGATATGACATGTTCACAGTTCCATTAGGACCCCTGTCTTAGGGTTCTGTTGCTGGGCTAAACAGCATGACCAAAACAGCTTGGGGAGGAGAGAATTTGTTTCAGCCCCCGCCTCTCAGGTCACATCCATCACACTGAGGGAAGTCAGGCCAGGAAGTCAAACAGGGCAGAAACATG
This sequence comes from Bramus lutescens, assembly GCA_001685075.1. Taxonomy (NCBI): domain Eukaryota; kingdom Metazoa; phylum Chordata; class Mammalia; order Rodentia; family Cricetidae; genus Bramus; species Bramus lutescens. The sequence continues at coordinate 838,969 of LOEQ01000362.1, read as the reverse complement.
GAGGGGGGGAACTGAAGCAGTCCATAGAGGAATGATGTTGACTGGCTGCTTCTTCGTGGCTTGCTCTGCCTGCTTCCCTACACCAACCAGGACCACCTGCCCAGGTACCAGCCGCAGTAGGTGGGGCCCTTCTACATCAATAATAAATCAAGAAAATACCCTACTGACTTGCCTACAGGCTAATCTTATGGAGGCATTGTCTCAATTAAGATTCCCTCTTCTCAGACATGTCCAGGTTTGTATCAAGTTGACAGAAACAGCCAGCATCCCCCCCACCCACACACACACAAGAGTTAGGTCATTTCCAGGGGATTGTGTCTTTGAAAGGGCATAAGTGCTTGGGGGATGTCCTTATGCAGGGGCTGGATCTCATTTCACTTCAGGGTGTTTCTAGTTTCATTGGCATGTCTGTGGGTGTTGCAAGTTCCAGCGCAACAATCTTCCCAGAAGACTGGACTAAGTAGAATAATTTCCTGCCCCAAATAAAAACTGATGAGAAAAAGGAGGCTATAAAGAGAATGCTTTGCTGAAAGTTGCCTTTCTTATTTAAAATGACTTAATTTTATTTGGTGTGTGTGTGTGTGTGTGTGTACATGTACATGTGTGCGCTGTATGTCAGTGTGCACAGGCGCATGTGAGGACATCTGACAGCAGCTTTGCAAAGTCAATTTTCTTCTTGTTATGTGAGTTCAGGGAATCCAACTCTGGTTGTCAAGTTTGCAGGATAAGAGCTTTTACCTGCTGAGCCATCTCACCAGGCCCCCTCCTCCCAGCCAACTAAGGGGGTTGTGATGAACTTACAGGAACTCTACAGTGCCCGCATAGAGTTCTGCAGGTACATAGCCATGTCCTCAACAGCCTTTTAGCTGTTTATAACAAATTGTCAAGGAAGGCAGGACCATATGCAGAAACTCTGAGACGTAGCATTTTGCGCTCTGACTCTCAAATGCTCAGTTTTTCCTTCAACAAGTTCTCACATGTCCCCTTAGCACCACAAACCTATTCGCCTTGCCTCTCACCTATGGGCATTTGCCTGCATTCTCTCACGACCAGTCCGGGTCTTCCACCGCAACGCTCTTCCTGCCCTCAGGATTACCCTTACCAGCACACCATGGAGCCACAGTTTTGGTCAATCTCCATTTTAATCCCAACTTCAGCATTCCCTACTATTTTTAAGAGATTTGTTTATTTTATTTTTTGCAGATGCATGTTTTGCCTGTGTTGTATTCACGTGTACCAGCTGCGTGTCTGGTGCCCACAGAACTGGAGTTACAGACATTGTGAACCACTATGTGGGTGCTGGGAACTGAACCCAGGACCTCTGCAAAAACAACAAGTTTTCTTAACTATGGAACCATCTTCCCCTACTTTATATACTCCTTGTGTCCCAGCATCTTTTACAAAATTGTCTTGGTAACCATTTCTCTAGCCGGTCCAGAAATTTCTGTCTGGATAGCCTGTGAAGGTCTAAGGAAAGAGGGCCTGATTGCACAGCTCCTCCCAAGGGTTAGAAGCACACATCTCTAAGGCTGCAGTGGAGTCACCTCAGTTCCAGCTCCCTCTGCTCCCCACCACACTAGTCTTCCTGTCTGGATGTGAGCCACAGTCATCAAGTGACAAATGTCGGGCCAAGGCCAGAAGAAAAGAAGTACAACGCATGCTTTATGGCTGTGTGACTAGCTGACTCTTGGTATTTATGTTCAGGTGTTTTATGTGGCTACTTCCCGCCAGCTGAGACGACTGGACTCTGTCACCAGGTCCCCAATCTATTCTCACTTCAGCGAGACTGTTTCGGGTCTGCCCGTCATCCGTGCTTTCCAGCACCAGCAGCATTTCCTAACATGCAGCGAGAGACTGGTCGACACCAACCAGAAATGTGTCTTCTCCTGGATCACCTCCAACAGGTGAGGCCTCCCTTAAGGGTTTCCTCCAAGGTATGTTTCAGGGTTTTGCATGTTTGACTTTTGGCACCGGAGGGCAGGCATAGCCAGTGGTCTAAAGTTTATTCTGACCACATGCACACATGCCTCTCATGTTGTTTAAGTAGAAAGGAGAAAGCACAAACTTTGGAGTTGGAGACAGGTTCTCCATCCCAGGTCTCCACTGACCAAGTTAGGTGAATTGTCTTGATCTCTCTAAGGAAAGTATTAATGTTTTTTGTCTTTCAATGGTTAGAATACAATATGTCTTACAGTTATGGTGAAAGTCGTGTGACATTTGTGAGTATCTGGAAACTCAAGTAGTGTGCACATGCCAGGTGAATTGAACAATATCTGTTTGGTTTCCTGAGACTCAAGATGAGATTCTTCATAGTCATGGCATTCTTTTTAGGGCAACAGAAGAAGCAGAGGCGTGAGGAGAGTTAGGGATTTGTAGGTGAAAACATTGGTGACAAGAAATGAAAAGGGAGGGTGGGAGGGGAGGGGGAGGAAGGGAGGGGAGGAGTGGGGGAAATGTATAGCTCAATTAAAAACAATAAAGTATTTAAAAAAGAAAGAAAATAAATAAGTAAAAACAGAAAAAAAGGGAAAAAAGAAAAGAAAAGGCCACCTGAGCAGACTAGGAATCAATAGACCATGGCAAGCAGTTAGGTATGCCGTTGAAAGAGGTTTGTGGAGGTGAAATTACTAGGTGGCTTTCAGGATACCTTGTGATGTTAAGGGCAGGCTAGTGAGGATCAGTTAGTTGGCACACTGCAAGGTCAGAGGTTTGATTTCTTAGAGCCTGTCCACGAGTAAACCCAATGATCCTTATTGTAGTACCTGCTAGAATTATTGATACAAATTTAGCTAAGTATATTTGATTTGAGAAGGCTAACTTTTATGAATGATGTTGAACTCAGGTCCCTAGGAAGTCCAGTTTATCTCCTCGTGACCAGTTCACATCTAACTTGTTTCCACTCCCAGTTTTTCCCCACTTGAAAAAGAGACTCAGACTCTAGCTCTCTGTGGATCCACTAAGCCATTGCTTCCTTATGCTAATCAAAGGTAATCACCATTCATTTAAAACCCAGCTGCTTGCCAGGCTGCTGGCTCTGGGCTTTAATCCCAGCAGAGGCAGGCAGATCTCTGTGCATCAGAGGCCAACCTGGTCTACACGGCAAGCTCCAAGCCAGCCAAAGGCTGCATAGTGAGACCCTGTCTCAAAGAAAATAAAAAGAAATGTAGATGCTTAGCTCATGTGTGGTCCTTGAATCAGAATCTCCTCCAAAATTCTAAGGATATTTTAGATGAATTTGTGTGTTTTATTTTCAGCACTTACCCTATTTAATTTTTATAGCTTGGTACTTTGGGAAATATTGCATTGTAGGATTTCTTTAGTTTAGAAAACTCTTTTAGACCCTTTAAAATGCTACTTATTTCCCTCAAAAGTCAACTTATTGGGTTATTAAGAATTTAAGTATTTCTAAATCAAATTGGGGTAGCTCCTAAGAGCACAGTATACCAGTCAAGCCCTCTAAGAATGATTTTTTTTAATTTTTTATTCATTTTACATACCAAACACAGTTTCCCCTCCTCCCCACCTCCCTCACCTTCCTCCCCACATCCACCCCTCAAAGAGGATAAGGCCTCCCATGGGGAGCCAACAAAACCTGGCACCTCAAGTTAAGGCAGGACCAAGCCCCACCCCACCCCTGCATCAGGGCTGAGCAAAGTATCCCACCACAGGGAATGGGCTCCAAAAAGCCAGTTCATGTGCCAGAGATAAATCCTGGTCCCACTGCCAGAGGTCCCACAAAGAGACCAAGCCACATAAATGTCATCCACATTCAGAGGGCCTTGTTTGGTCCCATACAGGGTCCTCAGCTGTCAGTCCAGAGTCCATGAGCTCCCACTAGCTGGGGTCAGCTATCTCTGTGGGTTTCCCCATCATGATCTTAGACCACCCCTCCATCCTCCACCCCCAACCCTCATGCTCTTATAATCCCTCCTCTGGCTCTTCCACTGCACTCTAGGATCTGGACCCCAGTGCTTGGCTGTGGATCTCTCTGCATCTGCTTCCATCAGTTACTGAATGAAGGTTCTGTAGTGACAATTAGGGTAACCACCAATCTAATTACAGAAGGCCAGTTCAGGCACCCTCTCCACTATTGCTAGGAGTCTTAGCTGGGGTCATCTTTGTGGATTGCTGCAAATCTCCCTATGTCCAGGTTTCTCCCTAGCCCCATAATGACCCCTTCTATCAAGATATCTCTCTCATTGCTCTCCCTCTCTGTCCCTCCCCTAATTCGACCATCCCTGTCCCCAGTGTTTTATGGGATCCAAGTTCCTGGTTCAGATGAGTGAGTAGAGACTAATGACACCTCTCTTTCTGGTTCTGTTGCTCTACAGGTGGCTTGCAATTCGTCTGGAGCTGGTTGGAAACTTGGTTGTCTTCTTTGCAGCCTTGTTTCTGGTTATTTATAAAGAGACCTTAACTGGGAACGTTGTGGGCTTTGTTTTGTCCAATGCCCTCAATGTAAGTCTGAAGTCTTGGCTAAGTCAATCTTCCTTTGTTGTTTGTTTGTTTGTTTGTTTGTTTTTGATATGAGATTTCTCTGTGTAACCCTGGCTATGTTAGAATTCACTCTGTACACCAGGTTGGGCTCAAACTCAGAGATCCATCCGCCTCTGCCTCCTGAGTGCTGGGTCTAAAAGCATGAACCACCACCACCCAGCAGGTCAGATAATCTTAAACTAAGTCTGAGAGCCCAGTCTTTTATTATTTCTCATCCAAAAGGACTAGGAAGACTGGGCTCAAACCCTGACTCCACATCTTTACCTATAGGTACATTCCTTACCTCATTTAAGTATTTAAGTGGGCACCAGAACTATCTGGCAAAGTGGGCATAATTCTTACTGTTCTTATGACTTTAAAGAGGCAATTTTTATATGTTTCTGCTTAATGGTTTCTTATCTTTTTGCCTTCTTCATTGGTTTTAATCAACAAAGATTATATATTTCTTATTCAGAATATAGTGGTAATCAGAAAATCCTTTGGACAAAAAACTCCTGAGTTGGTGTCTCTTATATCACAGAACAAGTAAACAAATTGTTATAGGAAGCCTGAGAGAAACGTGTGTGACTCTCGCTGCAGTGCCCAGCACAGTAGGGATGCATGCTGGTATTATTACTTCCCAGCATCTAAGCAGTGGCCAGCTCTACAGCTACTGTCCCAGAAGTTTGCATGGCCTCAAATGTGCTCTATATAGGACTGTCTTGATTAGATATTAATGAGGCCCATGATGGGGCAGTGTTGTTCTCCAGAGTCACTTTGGTTCTTTGTGCCACTTCCCTTTCTCCTCCAGGACATGTAAGGCAGAGTCAGGACACCCTTAGATGGAAGTGAAGTCTAATTCCGTAACAGCAGTTACGTGTGGTTCAACCCATACAAAGTTATTACTCTAAATCACCGTGGTCCTATCCTGTGTTGTGGGCCTTCCTCTCTCTAGCTGCCGTTCGCTCCCCAAAACTCCTGTGCAGATGTGCAAACCCTGATTCCTCTCCTGAAGGAAGCTCCTATCTGAGTGGTCCTTGTATTGTAGACTGGCCTGCACCATGACAAATCTCCGATTAGTGGTTAGATACGTTTGTGTGGTAGCAGGGAGACATCCAGAGTTTGTGTAAAGGAAGACAGGGGTCCACAGGGCTATCCCACCTTGATGGCTAAGAGTGACAGAGACAGAAGGCAGCGTTTTTGAAAGCATTTTCATGCCCTGAGTCTTTTCTCATGGTATCCCCAGCCTGTAGAATGCCATCTACAACAGTTTCATAAACACTGCTAGTTTGCAGGAGACCTGAACTCTGGTACCACCTTACCAAGAGCCGGCCTCTTCAGCCAAGCTTTAGCCCTGAACTATTCAAAGTTTACATTGCCCTTATGTGAGCTCCACATAGGTAAGCACTCAACTGTTACCCAGCCAGTCAGTGCATGGGTCTCATTTCTCAGCTAAGAAAATAAGAATTCAGTAAGAAATGTCTTTTTATATCACCACAGTCCTGAATATAAAGGAACCTCCCAATTTACCTTGTGCTACAGCTGATTAGCTGAGCTAGTTTCTGAGCCTGAGGGTTTTTTTCATTGTTTTTGTTTTGGGGTGTGTGTGTGTGTTTGGTATATATTTTTTTTTCTTCTGTAGATCACACAAACCCTGAATTGGCTGGTGAGGATGACATCAGAAGCAGAGACCAACATTGTGGCTGTTGAGCGAATAAATGAATACATAAATGTGGAAAATGAGGTGAGAATTAGTGAAACTCAGAAGAATCCCGTGAAATTCTTTTGAGAGGACATTTTCATTTTTAAAAATATCTTGAGTGGATTAGTGTTGTCCCCCCCCCCCTTGATTTTTCGAGACAAGGTTTCTCTGTGTAGCTTTGGAGTCTCTAGGGTGGCCTCAAACTTGCAGAACTCCGCCTGCCTCTGCCTCCTGAGATTAAGGCATGCACCACCACTGCCCACTTAAATCATATTCTTTTTTAAGATTTATTTATTTATTATGTATACAGTGTTCTGCCTACACACCAGAAGAGGGCATCAGATTCCTTTATAATGGTTGTGAGCCACCATGTGGTTGCTGGGAATTGAACTCAGGACCTCTGGAAGAACTATGAGTGCTCTTAACCTCTGAGCCATCTCTCTGGCACCATCATGTCGTTTTAAAGCCTCCCTTCCTCTAACTCAAAGGACCTAATCTCCTCAAATGTAAGACTAGGAAATGATTTAGTAAATGACAGTGCCTTTCTGGAAATTCATAGAGCGACCTTGCAGGATAGCACTTCTTCCTGCAATAAACTTAGAGACCCTCTGGAAGAGAAAAGCCCAACTCTCTCAGCCCTGCTACCTTTCTGTCATGTGATGAGTCACATGACAACTGTTTGTTTGCTAAGTTGCTACTGTGCCAGTCTCTCCTCGTCCTCTCCCCTTGCTAGGCACCCTGGGTGACCGGTAAGAAGCCTCCAGCAGATTGGCCCAGCAAAGGTGAGATCCAGTTTATCAACTACCAAGTGCGGTATCGGCCTGAGCTGGATCTGGTACTGAGAGGGATCTCTTGCCACATCAAGAGCACCGAGAAGGTAGGTGATGAAGACAGCTCTGGAGAGTTCTGGCTGTCAGGCCTCGTCAGCAGAGAGTGTCTGGCACAGAAGGAGGACACAAGGTCTCCATCATTTGGGTGCAGGGAGAAGATTAGGATACTTCCTGCAGTCTGGGAACATGTAAGGAATATAATAATGGGCTGGATCCTGCCTCCCTGCTGGCGCACCCCATGAGGGTATAATGTGTGGTGAAGAACTTGGGAAAGAAAGGGGAAGCATCAGGCCTGGAGGGAGAATTGCTGAGGAAAGTAGTGTAGATGGCTGTCCATAAGGAGAGAATTACCTAGTGTCTCTCCTGGTCTGTGAAGCTGAGTACCCTTCTTACAGAGCCCTTGTTCGCCACAGTTTGGAGTCTAATGTGGTCACATCAACCAGTCTAGACAAGGAGGCTGAGAACCAGGTTTCTCTTCTGGTGACAAGCCTTTGCTTCTTTCTTCTGAAGAACAAAACAAAAACAAACAAACAAATAAACCTAGCTCTCCTCTCAGCAGCCCATATAGTAAAATTAGAGTGGCACAGAGAAGATTAGCATGGCCCCTGAGCAAGGAGGACACGGAAGTCTGTGACGTGTTCAATAGGCGGCTAAGGGATGCTGGGAATTGGAGAGATGGTCTTCCCCAGGCAGGGTAGAGCATACCAAAGGTTATTCAACACCAGCTGGTCATCTCCGACAACATAACACAAGTACCATTATGCAGATTGAACAGGTTATATTTAGGAATATATGTGTGTGTGTGTTCGTATGCATATGTGTATATATGTATATATACATGTAAGCATGTAGCAACAATGAATGAAAAAGGCAATGGATTTGTAAAAAGTGGAATGGTAATGGTTTGGAGGGAAGAAAGGAAAGGAGAAATGATATAATTAAACTATTATTTCAAAAAATAAAAGAAGTAATAAAAATTTAAGTTAGTACATTTTTATTTATTTATGTTGTGAGTTTGCATGTGTGTGCCCGTGTATATATGCACACGTACATATGTAAAGAGGAGAGGCTAATTTGTTCCATCATGTGGGTCCAGGGATTGCACTTGGGTCATCTGGCTTAGCAACAGATGCCGTTACTACTGACTCACCCCAAAGGTTCCTTTCCCTCTTTATTCCTTTAAAAAGGAATAAAGCTACAATTTCCAAGATTAATTGTAACAACAACAGCTAAGAGCTTGTCTGTTTCTTCCAGTCACTGTTTTCAGCCCACAGCAACTGAGGAGGAGTGTGAGAGAACCATTTGTTTCTGATATCTGGGAAATTTTTTCTCTCCTCAAGACTAAAAGCCATTTTATATGTTTGATATAAGGTGTTCTTCCTTCCTTTCTTCCTTCCTTCCTTTCTATCACAATGTGGCTATACAGGCTAACTTTTCTCCAAGAACTGCATGCGACCCAGATGTATATGTACTCTGTTCACAGGTTGGTGTGGTGGGCAGGACCGGAGCTGGGAAGTCATCCCTCACAAACTGCCTCTTCAGAATCTTAGAGTCTGCAGGCGGCCAGATCATCATTGATGGAGTAGATATTGCTTCCATCGGACTGCACGACCTTCGCGGGAAACTGACCATCATCCCCCAGGTCAGCCCTAGAACTTACTCTGACACAGAGAGAGAAACACTGACAGGAACTCAACCAACCATACAACTCCCACGGCTGCATTAGTTATTCTTCTTGTCACTGGACCTGACGAGAAACGACTTACGGGAGGAAGGGTGATTTGGGCTCACGGTTTGAGAAGGGACATGGTCCATCGTGGTGGGAAGGATGACAGCGTGAGTGTACCCTGGCACACTACATCTGCACCCACCAAGTAGAGATGAGTGCTTGCGCTCAGCTGTGTTTTTCATTTCTCCTCAGTGTAAGACCCTACCTCGTGGAAACAATGCAGCTGGTGTTTAAGGTGTCTTCCCGGCTCAATTTACCCAATCTAGATACTCCCTCTCAAATACCTCCAGGGGTCTGTTTCCTAGATGGTTCTAGACCCTGTTGACTATCAGGGTTCAATTTCACACCAGGATTCCAGACTAGTCCTCTAAGACCCTGCTTCTAAGAAGAGCTCTGAACTTCGCGCTTTTTTTTTGTGGCTGCTAGAATTGACCGGTAGGTGGCAGCAACACAACAGCAGTCAAATAGAGCAGATGATTATTTGGCAGTTCCATAGCCCATCACGGTTTGCTGAGACTTTCGTAATTAGCAGTAGCAGTTTTGCTGCTGAAGCTTGAAGCCATTAAGCTTTATATCCCCCATTTGATGTGGCTAAAAGATAGGGGAGGGAATTTGCTGCAGGTTTTTGCCAGCAAGCAGAACATTTATTGTATCAGCAAGAAAGACCTCCCTTTGGCTTGCTCTACGGACCCTACCAAAGTCAGGGTTGCCTTGGAGGCCTCTACTCTCGGCACTGTGGCCAAGTGCCTGTGGAGGATTTGTCTGATGTCTGATGTGTGCCGTCAGATGCCCTCATTAGTCTCTTTTCCTCACTGTACTGAGACAGGATCGTCCGTGGAACCTGGAGCTTGCCGTTTGTTTGTTTGGTTTGGTTTTTCTGATGTTGTTTTAAGATTTTTTATTTGATGTATTATGAATATTTTGCCTGTGCGTACATAAACGAGTTGCATGCGGACCTGCTTCTCACAAAGACCAGAAGAGGGCGCCAGATCCTCTGGCGTTAAAGACGGTTGTGAGCTGCTGTGTGGATCAGCAAGTGCTTTATCCACAGAGCCACCTCTCCAGCCTCTGGAGAGCATTATTTCTGGCGAGGCCCATGGTCAGTAACTCCAGAAATCTTCTGGCTGCTCCCCTCTCCCTCCCAGGGCTGAGCATAAGCCTGGAGAGGCCACACTCAACTTTCTATTGGATGCTGAGGATCCAAACTCAGGTTTGATGATTGGACATCAAATGTCTCTTCAGCCCCCATATTTTGTTAGTTTGGTACAGCCTCTTCTCTGACCTCTTCAAAATGTAGGAGACGGCTTCTTGTCAGATGACTACACCTTCTCCTTTTACCTTCTTAGTCTCTATCTCTACAGCAGGAGTTTCTGTTTTAGGGGAGGGATTTTCTTTTCATCTCCTAAAGAGCTGTGGCAGCAAACCTGGATGATTACAGGGAGATCCCAGAGTGGAAGAAACAGGTACAAACCAAGGACTCCTCTTACCCCATGCTCAGCTCTCCAGACACAGACACTCTGGGCCTTCAGAGGTATGAGAGAAGCTCAGCCATGAGCTAGCTTCTTGCCGAGTGATCATCTCAGACCACATCTGGCCACAAAGGATGACCACGCCCTGTGCTGACATCACCCCTAACAGCTTGCCATTCTTCGACTTGCAGGACCCCATCCTGTTCTCCGGAAGTCTGCGGATGAATCTAGACCCTTTCAACAAGTACTCGGATGAGGAGATCTGGAAAGCCCTGGAACTGGCTCATCTCAAGTCCTTCGTGGATGGCCTGCAACTTGGGCTGTGTCATGAGGTGACAGAGGGTGGTGACAACCTGAGGTAATGGCTTGTAACCTACTTCTTCCACAGGCAGTGACACAATGTGGGGAAACTGTTCATTGTGTTCCATGTTAGATGTGGTCTGGCGTTAGGGGATTTACATTGTGTAGATCTAATTCCTAATGTGTAAAACACACAGAAGGCAGAGGCAGGCAGATCTATGTGAGTTCAAGGCCAGCTTGGTCTATAAAGCGAGTTCCAGGACAGATTCCAAAGCTACACAGAGAAACCTTGTCTCAAAAAAAGCAAAAATATGATTAAAAAAAGATGTAAAATGCTCAGAAACACTTGAAAACCTTTGTTATTAAATGTGCCTTTCATGTGACCTTATATTATGTGAGCTTGCAAATGCCACTATTGTGGAGAACCATAGAACACTCAACAGAGTCTTGGTAGCAATAGCCAGCTCCCTGGTCCAACCAGAGTCTGATCTATCTGTTATGAAACCCAGACCGAACACAGGGACATGAAAATCCCCATAGGCTAGAAAAGACATCCCAGTTTGAGAACCACCAATCTAAGCTCTGGAAGAACCTAGGAGCTGCATATAAGCACAGACTCCCAGGCCCTATGCCTACTACTCTGAACCCACATTTTAGCAAGATTCCCAGGTGGCTTGTGTGCATGCTGTAACTTGAGAGACCTGCTTGGAGCTCTGGTTCCTAAGCAGACTGAGGAATTCACCCAGGGAACTTAAGTCCCCGTGGCCAGACTGTCCCCCTGACCAACTGAACCCAGGACTAAGGTGACTTCACCCACAGGAGCACTTTCTTGGCTTGGTAGTGAATATCATCCATCTTGCTTTCCCTTGGCAACAGACACAGGAGCCAGCAAGTCTTACACGGGTGTTTAACCTGATGTAAAAGGCCATTCAAATATGCAATCAATAAATACATGTTAACACCTACTGTGTGCCAGGCACTGGAGACACAGAGATAACACAGATGCAGCCCTGGACCTCCAAGTATATAAAACATAATGGGGAGTAAATGGCATTGCTGCTAACACTGCAGAGGGGACATGGGAGACCTTGTGGCAGAATGTGAGAGTGACATCCCTTCTCTTGTCTGTGCTGGGAGTCACTTCACCGCTATTACTAGGGCCTTGAATTCAGACCTGTGTTTCAGGCTTGGTTTAGGCCATTAAAATTTACATATATGAGTGGAGGAACAAACGGCTCGCAATATCTGTGGTAAATGTTGGGGAGAGGAGCACGAGCCAGCGGCTGCCAGCTGCAGTGGTGCCTGTTATTATCAAGTCCAGTTGACCTGGGCAGGAGTGTGGTGCCAGCTAAGTTAATAATTCTGCAGTGTGCCTGGCCTTACACTACAAACATGTACTGAAGTTCATCTCGGGTGACTTCTCATCTCCTGCAGAAATTTTCTTACAGAGATTTACAGAACATTAGTCTAGCTACCCCCTGTTTAATGCAATCCCTAATGACCACAGCAGGGAAGGGTAATTAGCAAATTCCCAAATTTTTCCTTCACATCATTTCCCAAAGCTCCTTTGTGTAAGAGGTCCAGTTTTCATTATCGGCTTTTACCAAATTAAAGCTATTTGCATTTTACAAGTATATTTGAATTCCACATACATTGCATCTCACACCAAGACGCCAGGCTCATTAGGTGGCTTTGTCTCTAATCAAGGCAAAATGCCTTGAACAAATAATTAGCCTTGCAACTAGAAGTACACATTCAAATAATGAATGCATTTGCTAAGGTCACAGATAGATGCCACTGGGGCATCCTGCTGCAATGCACTCCTGTTATCAGCAGTGTCAGGTCACACACTGCTGTAGTGAGCTTGGGGCATTCATGTTGGTTTGAAAACGTTGCTACCACTATGGCCAAACACAAAGCGCTGTTTCTGGGCCAACGTTTTTCAAACTTGCTTCAATATGGAAATTATCTGGAGTGCTTATTAAAAATGTACAATTCTACTCTGTTTCCCAATCAATGTAAAGGGAGACCCAGAAATATAACTTTTTAAATCAAGATTCTCTGGTAAGTCTTCTATGAAAATCTGAAAAACATTGGCTTTAACAGTGACCAACGGGAGGTGTTGAGAGCCTGACCTGGGTCATGAAACTGAGCCCAGCCATAGGTTTTCCCCAGTCTTCTGGGCTTATGTGTGACTTCTTCTGTTGGCTGCAGCATAGGGCAGAGGCAGCTCCTATGCCTGGGCAGGGCTTTGCTACGAAAATCCAAAATCCTGATCCTGGATGAGGCCACAGCTGCGGTGGATCTAGAGACAGACAACCTTATTCAAACGACTATCCGGAGTGAATTCTCCCACTGCACCGTTGTCACCATCGCCCACAGGCTGCACACCATCATGGACAGTGACAAGTGAGTGTGTGTGTGTGTGTGTGTGTGTGCGCGAGGGAGGGGGGCGTCACCATCGCCCACAGGCTGCACACCATCATGGACAGTGACAAGTGAGTGTGTGTGTGTGTGTGTGTGTGTGCGCGAGGGAGGGGGGCGTCACCATCGCCCACAGGCTGCACACCATCATGGACAGTGACAAGTGAGTGTGTGTGTGTGTGCAAGGGGGGCATCATCACTGCCCACAGGCTGCACACCATCATGGAAAGTGACAAATGAGTGTGTGTGTGTGTGTGTGTGTGTGCAAGGGGGCGTCGCCACTGCCCACAGGCTGCACACCATCATGGACAGTGACAAGTGAGTGTGTGTGTGTGCGAGGGAGGGGGCGTCACCATTGCCCACAGGCTACACACCATCATGGACAGTGACAAGTGAGTGTGTGTGTGTGTGTGTGTGCAAGGGGGTGCGTCACTACTGCCCACAGGCTGCACACCATCATGGAAAGTGACAAGTGAGTGTGTGTGTATGTGTGTGCAAGGGGGGGCATCACCACTGCCCACAGGCTGCACACCATCATGGACAGTGACAAGTGAGTGTGTGTGTGCGAGGGGGGTCATCACCACTGCCCACAGGCTGCACACCATCATGGACAGTGACAAGTGAGTGTG
>LOEQ01000362.1:804239-818272 GCA_001685075.1 Bramus lutescens | reverse complement strand
GCTTGTCTCTTAAAGAGACGAAAACCGTAACACCAATGGTGGCCAGTGAGTCTATTTGACCCCAAAGGGTCAGGATAGTCTGAACTACCCATTGGGAATCCTCGATGAACGGCGAGGAACGCCAATGGTAAATACTAGCGGGGGAGTCAGTTCTGCTGCTCCAGAGGCAACACCAGCAGTCAGGCCCAGGGCTGCTAGAAAAGGACATGGCATGGGTTGCTCATTTCTCAAGCCGTGCCACTAGCAGCCTAGGAATGGGAACTGGCAATGGTTCTTCACCAGGTACCACCCTTAATTTAGGAAAGGGGAACAAAAGGGCGCAAGTCCCAGGCCACCTGGTAGGGAGGCAGTAACACACTTGAGTGCCACAGAGAAGCGAGGCATTGGAACTGTTTGGGCCGAGGAGCAGGGTGGCAGTACTAAGGGTTACAGTGTTATTGCAGTCTGCAGAATCCAGTGTGTCCACAAGGTGTGTTCCTCATGAGTTAAAGCAGCCTGTCATGCCCGAGAGAGATGTGGGAGGGGGAAGGGGTGGCAGTGATATTTGGCTCTGAGCAGTTAATTAGCAGTGAGATGAGAGAATCCACTAAGACAACGGGCGAGGCCACAAATGGTGTCTTCCAGTTTCACCTGGGTGGGACACACAACCAGCATTCCCCAAAGCAATCAGGCAAAGTGTTTACTGTACTGGTAATTGGCTGCCTGGAGCTCAGCTCAGTATCCACATGATTTTATGGCTGATAAACACCATCTCCCCTGGACCCTAGTTTCCCCTCTGTGGGAGCAGCTGCCTTTGGGACATTTACTTTCTGCTCAGGGAAGAAATGCACACTTGTTCCTCTCTGGGAAACTCAATGTTGGCTGGTATCCGTGAAAGGATTTCAGAGTCTTCAGAAGGATTAACTCTGATCACAGGTTCTTTCCCTGGCTTGGCGCTAACACCATTGCCTGTCTGCTTCCTTTGTTACTGCAGGTAAATTGTGGTCTGGCTTCTTAGGCCCTGATCCCCATAATCTCTTCCTAACATGTTTACTAATTCTAAATTGTAAACCAATTAAAGTTAGTTCTGGTTTTCCTTCTTCACAAAGTGTCACCAGACTTTTTCATTTCAGTGGGAGTGGGGAGAGAACTCAAGGATCTAATTTGGTTTGCTTCTTATTTTTGTAAATACTGTTTTTTGGTTTTTTGTTTATTCTTTGGGGGGAGCACAGCTATGTTCTTTTATTTTTATATTATCCATGCTTGCTTTTTTGTTGCAATGCAGAATTAAGTCATAACAGATTATGTGGCCTTCACTCCCTAAAATATGTACTGTCTAGATCTTTGTAGAAAAGATTTTCAGGTTTATATTTCCATCATTAAAATGGTGATTTGCCTCAAAAATATTCTTATGATAGAGATGTTCACAATTAAATCCATAAAACCTGACAATGTCACATTCCATTACAAAACAAACAAAAAACCCCCAGGATTTTGTCATTGTGATTAAGGGTTTGGGCATGGAAGAGTGGATCCTGGGTTATTTAGGTGTGCCCTGTGTAATCAGAGCATCTTTATAAACGAGAGCCTGGTGGCTGGGGTGTGGTTCAGGAGTGGGGTGTTTGCTGGGCATGTGTGAGGCCTGGGTTACACAAACGGCAGCCAGGAATTCAGAGCGAAAATGAAGGTGAAGACGGATTCTGAGAGACTGATGCAGACACTGCAGCATTTGCTTGGAAGGCAGAGGCAGAAGGTCCAAGCTGAGGAACAGAGTCAGAAAAGGTAAGGGGATACTCTCCCCTGGAGCCGCCATAAAGAGCAAGTCCTTGATTTTGAAATTCTGATGGGTTTTAAGCCACAAAATTCATGGTGATTTGTTATGGCATCAAGGGATGAACCAGCCTGCCTCCATCTTAGGCTTGAAAGCCATCTTGTAGTAAAGACAAACTAGATTCATTCCTCTTTATGATTACATCTGTTTCTCAAGGATTGAGCTATGCCCACCTGTAACCTTAACTACAAATGGTTCTGTACACCTGTTTCAGGAAGCAGCAACCATGTCTTTTGTATCAAAAAGTTGTTCTGACCATCTTGCAAACCTACCTTTGTTTAAAAAGGTTATTATAAGCACCTACTCTGGGATAATCTTGTTGTACACTATAAAGATTTGTCTCTGCCTAAGGCACTTTCTGACTGGTTTAATAAAGAGCTAAATGACCAATAACTAGGCAGGAGAGAATAGGCAGGATTTCCAGGGAGAGAGAGGAACTAGAGGTGAATCTAGGCACGAGAGATGCCAGTGAGACACGGAGGAAGTCAGACACACAATGAAGGAGAGGTAAAAAGCCAAGCGGCAGAACGTAGGGTTAGCAGAAGCAGGTTGATTGAAGTTCTGAGAGGGAGTGGGACAAGCCTAAGCTAAAAGCCAAGCTTTCACAATCAATGGTAAGTCTTCGTGTCATTACTTGGGGGCTGGAAGTCCAAGAAAGTCCAACAAGAAAGACACTAAGGCGCCAGCTGTTAGGACCACCTTGTTCAATTCAGCTTCTGTAGCTCCGCTTATTTGCCTACCACCCCTTCATTTGGAAACCCCCACCCCTAAGCTATATAATCCTTATCTGCTTTAGAGGGAGACAGCCTGTGTACATGAATTTAAATGCTTGCTTTAATTTGACCATAATTATTTTAGTTGGTGGTCTTTCTCCTCTAATCTTTGGGACTAACACAAGAGGAAAGTAGGAACAGAGAGCGCCAGTGCCTCCGATGAAATTTACAAGATTTTCCAAAGAACACTGAATGGCAAGGTTTTTATCTCATCAATCCATGGTTGGGATCTAAGTATCACAGTGCCTTTTACTTCCGACCAAACGCTGATTGTAACGCTCATGACTGACACCTGTCCAGGACATTTGGTCCTAGTGTCTAAGAACCGACTCCAGGCGCCACGAGACCAAAGGAAAGTGTCGCACAGACCTGCAATTCCATAGGCTACAGTTTATTGAGAGCACTTACTGATAGACGTCTTGTCCTGCGGCAGCAGCAAGACCATGTCATGCTAAAATCCCTCCAACAAGCAGGGGAAAGACAAAAGCAGCTTCAGGTGCTGTGCTCAGTGGTACGGGCCTCTAGGAGGCCCTGCTGGACCTGGTGTCAGTGTCCAGCCCTAAAGCTACACATACTGCCTTTTTTTTTGGGGGGGGGGTACTCCTGCGCAAACTTACGTCCCATTAGCCACAGGTGCTTTCGGACAATCCTGGTTTGTTTCTCTCTGCGTTTTCCCAGCATGCTACAAATATTTGGAGTTACTCATGCCCTGTTCTCAACTGAAACGCTGTAGCGAAGGCATCAGCCAAAGTCGGTCCTAATTGTGGCAATGATGGATTAAGCCTGTCATGCTTTCCTGATCCTAAGGGGCAGCTATGACAGGAAATGCCTGAGTATGAATCCTCTTGGGTGTACTGGAGACCCTTGGATATGGGTGCACAGGCATAGCTGTGTGACAGGGTCTGCATGTGTCTTCAGGCTCCTCGGGTCATATGTGAGCTCCTCCAGGCCTGCCTGCTCCCAATATTTCCAGAATGAACATGTTTCTAAGCACAGTGCCCTTTTCGTCTTCCCCTTCCCTCTGCCAGGTCACAGCTACACTGGGGAAGAATCATACTGGTTTCTGTCCTTAAGGGATGTCTACTAGGCTGGGCACTAGTGGCACACACCTTGAAACTCAACAGGTAGATAGATGTTTGTGAGCCTGAGGTCAGCCTGGTCTACATAGTGAGTTCCAGAACAGCCAGAGCTACATGGTAAGCTCTGTCTCAAACACACACACACACACACACACACACACACACACATCTCTAAATGGTGCTGAGGCATAGGCACCCAAGTACTTTGTAAAAGTTTTAATGAGTCAGGTGTTGTGGCGTGTGCCCATAATCCCAGCACACTGGAGTTGAGGCCAGTGGAAAGGTTGTTGGCCATTAATCCTGCCTGGCACTAAATTCTGCTGCACCTTGCAAAAGAGAAACAGAATCCGTTGCTACAGAATGCTATTGACTGTAGAGGAAAGCTGCTGGGGGTGCCTGGAAAAGGGGCTTCGAGTCAAGCGCTTATTTTGGAAGGGTTCTTAGGGCCCATCCCTGGCCCTGGAAACCCACATAGCAGAATCCCAGCTTCAAAATCAGTTAAAACAGGACAGAAAATTCAGTCTTCCTCGGGAACTACGTCCTTCAGTTCACATTGCCTGCGTTTGCAGACGTGTGAGTCTCATTCTTAGGAGGGAGCCCCGAAATCACCGTTGTCTAAGTGCAGGATCCCTGCATCCATCCCTGCTCTAGTGATGGCAGGTGAGAGAATAAAGAGCTACTTTGGATAGACGGAGAAAGATGGAGAGTCAGAAAGCAGGCATACACGGGTGTGGGCGTTTCTTAGGTGACTTCCCTTACAGTATTTGAACAGCAGGAGCTTCTTTCTAACTTGTACTTTTCTGGCAGTAAAGTTCTAGCAAGCCAGAAGTGGTGGTGCACGCCTTTAATCCCAGCACTCGGGAGGCAGAGGCAGGTAGATCGTTTGTTGAGTTCGAGACCAGCCTGGTCTACATAGTGAGCTACAGGACAGACAGGGTCATGTAGAGAGAACCTGTCTAAAAAAAATCTATTAAAAATTAACTGCTTATAGTTGGAGAGATGGCTCAGAGGTTAAGAGCACTGACTGCTCTTCCAGAGGTCCTGAGTTTATTTCCCAGCAACCACATGGTGGCTCACAACCATCTGTAATGAGATCTTGAGATCTGGTGCCCTCTTCTGGCATGCAGGCAGAACACTGTATACATAATAAATAAACCTTTAAAAAAAAAGAGCTTTCACTATTTAAAAAAATTTACTTGCTTGGTTGAGTATGGTAATGCATGCAACTTAAGAGACTAACATGGGAAGATTACAGTTGAGATTAGCCTGGACTATAATAGAGACTATTTCAAAAACTCCGTTTTAGAGGCTGGAGAGATGGCTCAGGGGGTAAGAGCACTTGCTACTCTTGCAGTGGGCTGGAGTCCTGTCTCAGTGCCTACACTGAGCAGCTCAGAGCTTCCTGGAACTTCAGCTTCACAGGCACCCATGCACATATGACATACACACACACGCGCGCACACATACATGTAATTTTTTAAATTTCGTTTTTAAAAATTACCTAGATGGACCTTGTGCTGCCTAAGTTAACCTGACACAATTTATAGTCTTCCAAGAGGAGGGAACCTCAGTTGAGAAAATGCCTCCGTCAGATTGAGCCTTTTCCTAACTAGTGATAGATGTGGCCCAGTCTGGTGGTCCTGTGCTAGGCTCTATAACAGCAGGTTGAACAAGACCACGAGGAGCAAGTAAGCAGCGCTCCTCCATGGCCTGTCAGTTCCTGCATCCGGGTTCCAGCCCTGTTTGAGAGCTTGCATTGGACTGTGATTCTGGATATGTAAGCGGAACAAACCTTTTCCTCCCCAGTTCTGTGGTTGTAGTGTTTCATCACAGCGATAGTAACCCTTCCGTGGCCGTGTCTCAGCCTTCACTGCACACACTAACCTCCTGGGGCCAGCCTTTACCAGTTTCCAGGTGATGGCCATGTGACCCTGCCGCTCTGCAGATGCCATCTTAGGTAACAGAGGCCTAGAAGGCATCTAGTATTAAGACAAAATATACTTTTTATAAAATTGCTGCTGGCCCAATTATTACCCTTTTGCCAACGATTCCTTTAATTCTTCAATTTCATTTTTTTTTATTTGTTTGTTTGAGACAGGTTTCTCTGTGTAGCCCTGGCTGTCTTGGAACTTGCTCTGTAGACCAGAGCTGGCCTTGAACTCACAGAGATCTGCCTGCCTTTGTACCCCTAAGTGCTGCAGGGATTAAAGGCCTGTGCCACCACCATCCAGCTTCAATTTCATATTCTTTATAGGATATTTTTCTTTTGCATTCCCAATCTTTTGCCTAAGTCAGTTAAGAATTCATATCCCCAGCAACTGCTTCTCCTGCCTTTGATCCGTTCATCTCCCTAGCACAGGTGACGTCTTCTAACAAAGCCTACATGGGTTTGCTACCAGAGTCAGCTCTAAAGTCCCCTCCAACTTGCTGTTTACACTGTATTGATGTTTCAGCCTTCATTTTTCCATTGACAAAAATTGTGTAAGTTTATCATGAGAAACGTTTTAAATCATGCACACACTGCAGAATGCCCAATTATTTTTAAAGTATTTTATTGGGTTTCCTATAATGCATTTTGATCATATTTAGTACTCAGTCTCCATAACTCCTTGGATCACCCCCAGACCCACAACTTCCTTTACATTAATAATTCTCAACTCTAATTTGTGCTGCCCATCACTCACGAGGTTGGGGCCATCCACTGGAGTGTGGTCAACCTACCTAGAGCCACAGCCTTTAAGAAGCCTGAGACCCCCTCCCCCAGAGTCCCTAACTATCTACAGCTTCTTGATTAGCGGTGGGGGCCCGTGAAACACTTTCCACTCCATGCTAGAACGTTGATTGGCTTGGTCTTGTCATGCAGGCGTCTCTCCTGTCCTATCTAGGCATTTCACTCCAGCCTTCCCTGACCTCTGGCTCTTAACAATCTTTCTGCTCCCACTTCTTTGATGGTCTCTGAGTCTTTGGAGAGGGGATGTGATGTTACAGATGTGCCATTTGTGTGACTGAGCACTTCATTGCTATTATTCTCCGCACTCTGACCACGTGGGGCCCACATCTGTGGGTCCATTCCACCTTGACCAAAGGTCAGTGAATTCAGACCTATTTCTGTTTCTTCAAGGGTATGACAGGAGGTTTGACCCAGGGAGTGGCTGCCTACAGGATGCTTGGTCTAAGGTATGGTTGCTGCCTGTCCTACCTAAACAACAGAATGTTTAACTCAGGATATAGTTGCTTGATGTCTCAGGTACTGAGGCAGGAAATCAGTTTGTTCTTTGTACTGTGTTAAAGCAGTCTTTTGCCTCCCCGAACCCCATCCTTTTGGATCGGAATATAGAAGTGTATGGAAAATAGATGCGGGCAAACAGCATTCACTGGATTATCCTCCCAGAGATACCCTGCTTCTCTTCCTCCCACCTGATATCTCCAGTCTTCATGCCCCTACCCTAGGACGTGTGAACCCCGTTGAGGCTGGACCCCGACTTGACCAGCTATGACTTTCTGTGTCAACCACTGTCTACTGCACAAAGAATCTTCTCTGATGAAAGCTGAGAACTGCACTCATCTATGGGTAGAGATACAAATTTAGACGGCAGCTTGATGCTATGTGCACTTAGCAAAACAATAGGAGTAGGTTCTATCTCTGGGGCCTGTGAGCTTGCCAGCTATGGGTTTACAGCCAGGTTTCTGTCTGCTTGTTTTCACAGTACTGGAAGATGCTGTGCAGGCTGTTGGGAACAGCCTGACTCAGCTGTGAACATAATTTTTTTATGGTGAGAACACCTGAAACACTCAGAACAAAAGGAAAGAACAAAGAACCTGAACAAGGGATTAAACTCCTAGGATGAGAAATTCAATAATTTGGATGAAAAATTCAACCAAGACATAGATGTTCAGAGGAAACAGAAATCTAGAAATGACAAACTCTAATCACTTAAAAACTCAATGGAAAGTGATGTGCACCTACGGCCTCTGCCTCTCAAGCTCTGGGGTTGAAGGTATGCACCATACACCAGACATATTTTTAAAAAACCAAACTCAGAGCTGGCTGGCAGAGTAAACATACACTTGTAAGCCCAACACCCAGGTGAGGCAAGAGGATCTCATTTGAGACCTGCCTGGGCTACATAACAAGATTATCTCAAAGATGCATCCCAAAAAAAGAGAAAGAAAAACACCTCAAAGTGGATTAAAGACTCAAATCTATGACCAGAAACTGTGGACCAGTGGTTCTCAACCTTCCTAATGCTGTGACTTTTTAATAGAGTTCCTCATGTTGTGGTGACCCCAACTGTAAAATTATTTCATTGCTATTTCATAACTATAATTTGCTACTGCTATGAATCATAAATAAATAAATATCTGATATACAGGATATCTAAACCCCAAAGAGGTTACGATCCATGGGTTGAGAAACACTGCTGTAGGGGCTGGATAGATGGCTCAGCAGTTGAGAGCACTGGCTGCTCTACCAAGGGATGGGGTTCAATTCCCAGCAACCACATGGCAGCTCACAACTGTAACTCCAGTTCCTGGGAATCTGGCATCATCACACAGATATACATGCAGGCAAAAACCCCACTGTACATAAAAAATCTTAAAAAATAAGAAAAAAAGAGAAACACTGCTGTATTAGTATTGAAAGAAAACAGGGTCCCTTGTGACTCAGCTGGGTAAGGATGAAAAAAAAAAGCTCAGAATCAAGATGAAGAAAACACTTATGGCCAATAGAAATACTTTTATTTATAAAATAGCTACTTAAATATAAACATCTCTAAATATAAACACTTCATAAGAGGCCCCGACCAATGGAGCAGAAGCTGTGGCTGGGGTATCCACAGGCACATCCTGATTCACCAGGATTTTAAGGCCAAATGTGCAGCTGGAGGAGCAGCGGCTGGAAGGCTGGTCCAAGAGGGCTCAGCTGGAGTCTGAGAGCCCGCTGAGACAAACCTCAGGCCATTTAGTCTGAGGTTTAGAGCACACCTTCCAGCCTTGGGCATGAGGTTTCATTATGCACTTTAGCATCTGTTTGGCTTTGAATATTGTGTCTGAAGTATGGCAGAGAAAGAAAAACCTGTTTCCAAGTCTGAGACAAGCTGCTTCTGTGGCCACTGATTGTACCTGCTTCAAATTAAGCCACGACTGTTGTGAGCATGTGTGGACACCACTAGATGGCAGCAGAGTGCTCGGGTGGAAGACAAAAGCACCCAGGCTTCTTCCAGGCTCAACCGGTTGGAGATTAAGGCAGAGTGAATACTTTCAGGGGCCAGCTGGAGGTGCTGCCCTCAGGGTAGTCTAGGAAAGTCTGTCAGTTATTGCGTACAGGGAGAAAGGTTAGGTGACATCACACAGAGACTATATAAGATCGATGAGTATCAGGAGGAGGCAGATGACCATGTCTGACAAGGCAAGAGAACCCTCCAGACACAAGGTCAAAAGGAAAGGAGGACTGTAAACACCTAACAGAGGAGCAGCGAGAAAGACTAGGTTAGCATTTCATGAACTAGGAATCGGGAGCACGTCAGAGAGAGATGGGATGTCAGGTACTGGGGGTGTCTCAGTCACTTTGATGCACCAGGTTTAATATGATTTTGACAAAACCTTTACCATGCACAGAGGCATGATGGCGAGGGTTCTCCCAGCATGCTCCTCTTCCTCTCAGCTGACTGCTCAGTCAACCACAGAGGCTGCAACAACCGATGCACAAGCTTCCTGCATCCAATACTGCTTTTCTGATTGGAAGCTTCTCATTTCCCAAAGCCAACACCAGCACTTGGCTGCTGCTTGTGGTCAGGGAATCACTGACAAGCATTGGGGTCCACTTCAAATTCTAGCGAGCATCACGGTGCACAACCCAATCGAGAACAAAGCTTAGCTTGCACTCCAGTTATGGATAGGCGGTGTGGTGGGGCCTGCTCTTAGGAGCGGGTGCCTGGGGCCCATAGATCCTTTCAGCGGGCTGAAAGTGGCAGCAAGGGAGGGTAGGGACAACCTGGGCTCAGGTGTACTCAGTTTTCCGGATATAATTGGAAGGGACATAGCCCTTCTTCCCGTTAACTTCAGCCAACCACCAGTCCATATTGCCTGTGACATCTTTAAATTCAAGGATCTTGAGTCTCTGATTGGCCGACACACTTAGTTCATTTGGGTTTCGTGCTTTGAAGGTGTAGACAGCAAAATAGACCTATGTGAAGGAAAGAGAGGGGGTTAGGAACCTGCTTGCAGTAACGCTGTGAGAGCAATATGTACTGTGTCTACTGGTCACCCGTGGGTCTGGAAGTGGAATTTCTTTCTTTCGTTCGTTTGTTCTCTCTCTCTCACATCTTCGTTTTTTTCAAGACAAGGTTTCTCTGTGTACCCCTGGCTGTCCTGAAACACTCTCTGTTGTTGGCCTCAAACTCAGATATCTGCCTGCCTCTGCCTCCCGAGCTAGTATTAAAGATGTGTGCCTCCACTGCTGGGCTGAAGGTGAATTTCTGATCTGATTTACAGTTTAAATAGCTGCATATGATTGGAGTAATCCATAATGAACAGGGCGGAAGCAAGGGGCATGCCATCAACTACAGGCCAGACTAGGCTACCTGGTGAGACTCTGTCTCACAACCAAAAACCTCTCAAAAAATGCAGACCGTTTTTACTGTTTCAGAACAGCCAGCCTTAAAGAACAGCAGGAACCTTGGTCAATATGGAAGATGGTGAGCTGTGAGGGGACCATCTACCTCAATTCTATATTTCACTAGAAAGTCTCCATTAGGCTAAGAGCTCAGAGCACAGGCTTCGCCTGCCCCTAACCCCGGGTGGGCTCCATTCCCAGAACAGGAAAGAAAACCAAACCCCAAGCCAAACTAAAGTAATAACTCATGATTAATCTCAAAGCAAGAAAGGTCAATCTGTAGATTGTTGGGGAATATTACTTTAAGGCATGTTGTTTTTGTTTATACTGCATTTGTTTAACTCTGTGAAGCTGTGATTCTTTGCCTGTCTAAAACACCTGATGGTCTAATTAAGAGCTCGCGGGGCAAGGGTAGGCGGGGCTGGCAGGCAGAGAGTATGAGGGAAAGTAAGACACACAGAAGAAAAGGAAAGAGTCCAGAGGCAAAAGGTAGTCAGGATAATTTAAGTTAAGAAAGGCTGGGTGTTCATAAATAAGAAAAAGTCTCTGTGTATGATTTATTTGGGAGCCGGGTGGTGAATCCCCCAAAAGTCAAAAGAGTAAAATATCTAATAGTAGGTGCCGTCAGGAGGACAGAGAGCACAGCATGGGGAAGGAGAGGAGGCCCCAGGGGCCATAGTTTCAGGACAGCCCAGGCTCAGGAGTTGATGAGGCTAGAACTGAGCTCCCTGTCAATAAGTCAGAAGATGCTATCCACTCGGGCCCAGAACTAGGAAACCTGCCCTAGGCTGTCAGCAGGAAGAACTGTCAGGCAGAAGCAAGCAGTTGTCACATTCACCAGGGACATGAAAGCCGAACTGGAGACGAGAACTGGCTTTTGGAATCTAGACTTCAGCTGCGGCAACATAACACATCTAAGACTAACCAGGAAATCCACTGCTGTGTGAGCCTCGGCTCAGTGGGGGACCAAAATGTGTGAGAGAAAAGGGGGGACGCCTGGCTCACGAGGCAGGAGCAGGCCATGCAAAAAACAGGAAAAGCAGAAACAGCACGGACTTTCATTTCTTAATTCTGGGAATAAAGATAGAGCTAGGGAACAAAAGCCTGGGTAGGTAGGTTAAATAGCAGCCCCCATACACTGGATGAATGCATAGGTTTGAAGAGTAGAAACAGATTTTATCTTGGCATCCGGTGACAATGCAGAAGGGCCCTGGGGATGGCCTGGAAGTGTCTGTGGAAGCGGGTGCTCCCTAGGACCAGGCTAGGGTTACAACCCCTGCCTGGCCCTCTCCTGTACTCACTCCACATCTGCCCCTGCTGGGGAGCCACACAGGGGTGGGGTGTGCGTACCTGGTTGCCTTCCATCTCACTGCTTCCGAGCCCTCTGCTTCTGTCTTCTGGAGTCGGATAGGCTCTTACATTCCTGTCTTCTGGAGTCGGATAGGCTCTTACATTCCTGTCTTCTGGAGTCGGATAGGCTCTTGCATTCCTGTTTTCTGGAGTCTGATAGGCTCTTGCACTCCTGTCTTCTGGAGTCGGATAGGCTCTTACATTCCTGTCTTCTGGAGTCTGATAGGCTCTTGCACTTCCTTTTACTGAGTTATTACCTTGTTCATTTCGCTCTGGTACAGAGTAACCGACCACTTCTGGATGCCTGGAACTTCGCTGGCAGCCCCTCAGTGTTGAAACAGGTTGGCTTATGTCTCCAGCACCATCTGCAGAGTCCCCTGACCTAAGCTGGCAGGTAGAGTCTGGGTCCGAAAAGCACCTGGAAGGCCCAGTTTCTGCACTCCCGGTGTTCAAGGACATACTGAGAGTACCTTGGTCACATTCCTTCAGTAAAGAGGCATCCTGGGGCTGCTTTGGGGAAACCCCTGAGGTGAAGGACACAGTCATGTTGGAGTTGAAGGTCAAGGCACTGCTGCTGTTCTGCCGCTGGACCCTGGGCGAGGAACTACTCTGCTCTGACTCTGTGGACGAGTGGCTGCCCACGGAAGCGTCCGAATGGCTGCACCGAGGATTGTAGGGCTTCAGGAAGGAGCTGTACACAAAACCTTTGGTGACTGCAGAAGGAAAGAACAAAAGCTAAAGCTGGAGTAAGAGTGAGTGTGTGTGTGTGCGTGCGCGCGCGCGTCTGTATAATTTAAAAGCTATGTCAATGGGGTTGCAGTGATGGCTGGGTAGTTAAGAACACCAGTTGCTCTTCCAGGGGACCTGGGTTTGAGTCCCAGTATCCACAAGGCACTGACAACTATTCATAAAGTCCAGTTCCAGGAGGTTCAATACTACCTTCAGGCACAAATGTGGTGCATAGACATACATGCAGCCAAATCACCATACTCATAAAAAAAACCAAAAAACTTAGATCAAGGAAGGCAAAAACCAAGTGCTTAGTGATGTGATGGCTGGCAACAGCCAAACCCAGAAAACGCCCCATACCTGTGGCTGCCTTCCAGGTCATTATTATAGCCGCACAACAGGTAAATGACAAGGATGTCTGTGGGCAATTAATAGGCTGGTGAAAAACACAAAACAAAACAAAACAAATCATGTTTGTTTAAAAATAATGAAACACCAAAATTTGGTGGCTCTTACTTGTGACCTCAGCACTCAGGAGACTGAAACTGAAAGATTACTCCAAATTCAAGGATAGCCTTGCCACAAGGTGAGACTTTGTTGCAAAATAACAGGGCCAAAAAAGGAAACAAAAGTATCACGTTTGGCAACAGGCATAAAAGACAATGTAACAGGATGCCCAGAACACATAAGAGAAGACTCGGGTAAACTTAAACTCAAATACACCATGTCAAAAACAGATCTCAAGGTTGTCCTTGTGCTGAGTCCCTCAGGAAGGCCATATGTACCCACCCTCTCCATATACCAGAACCATCTTAGGGTCATGGAAAGCCAAGGACTGCCATGAGTACTATAGCACAGGATGCCGACTCTCGGGTCAAGCACATGGTGGTGTCTAGCATGTGCACCTCAACAAAATGTCTATGATGGTGATGGAGGCTCTGGGCCACACCTTTCAAACACAAAGATGTTTCTCATAAGAAAGAAATCCAAGGAGCACAGCCCCCGGGCATGCAACTCCATACCCAAAGAATGTCTCCCTTACAGTTTATTTTTCATTAAATGCTGGTATTTTTACTCTTATCACAATTTTTCTTTGTTTCTGTCCCAGGACTCTGCTCAGGAAGGAATTCCAGGTTTCTAGAGCTGAGGGCCGATCCTGGTTGGGTCCCCACGTGGCAGGATGTCTTTGGATGTGGTATGAGGTATGTCCTCTGGCTTTTCCCTAGAGTCTGGAGTCTGAACTCTAAACCACTGACCTGGAGAGCTCTTCAGCAACCTCCCCAGCCCACAAGAAGCTTTTAAAGAAACCCCCAAAATGCTAAAATTGGCCTATATCCCCCAAACTCTATTAGAATACTTAGGCCAGGAGCTTTGGAACTCATAAATTTTTTGGTTTGAGGAATGTCAAATATTTATCTATTTCACCACCCTCCACAGCAGACAGGCCAAGGGCTCCTGCTGGAAAGACTAGTGATGACTGTAAACCCTGCCCTGTGGCTCCGTGCAGGATTGACAAGTCTGAAAGAGCCCTGTTGGGGGTTGTGGATTTGTGGATTTTGGGAAAGGGGATTATAATACTAAAGTCTATAATCTTCCTCCAAAAAAAGAAAGCTGTGGGGCTGGAGAGATGGCTCAGTGATTAAGAGCATTGCCTGCTCTTCCAAAGGTCCTGAGTT
>LOEQ01000362.1:789034-800073 GCA_001685075.1 Bramus lutescens | reverse complement strand
CTTTAACCTTCCTCCCAGCAGAAGGCTCTAACAAAACCACACAATGGCAATGGCCCCTATTTCTCTTAGGAAGTTCTTAAGCAATCTGCCTCTGTAGCACACTTTCTCTATGAAGTCATTTACTGGTGATATTTTAACTGGAAAAGGAATATTGAGGAATAAGCTTTTTTGAGATCGGTATACTCAGTGATCCCGCCAGATTACATTCCCTAGCTTGTCTCCTTAGTTTTGTCCTCTGAAATGAAGAACATAAGTTATAGGAAACCCTAGAATACTTCCAGGCCCTGTTGTCCCCACACTGGACACGCTCTATCCGGAACTCTGATGTGGACACTAAAGCTTGTGACTCAGGCCTCTGGAAGGGACTTTGGTGTGAGCTGCCTTTTGAGAGGGCTCTGGGAAGGAAGCCAAGCCTGGAAACGGGGCTGGGCAGCCACTCACAAAGCGCGTGAAGAGCTGGTCGCTGATGCAGCGGTGCACCTTCTCGAACTGCTCCAGGTCATGGTGTCCCCTCTCCATACACAGATCCCACATGCTCATGGCTGCCACCACCTTCACACACGCAGATTCCTGGAGCCCGTGAGGAAAACAAAGTGAAACACAGTCACCTGAGCAGTAGCTTGTCATGACAATTCTGCCTGAAAGTCCCCTTTCTTGCAATATTTTCACGTTGAAATATGCATGCCTTTATAAAGGATGGATGGGGTGCAGAGAAGAGAACTATGGTACAGAAAAACTAGTGGATTTATCAGCTTAGCATCTTTCTATACCTCAGTCGGGGAAAGGTCTTGTTGCTGTTTTAAGTTAAAAAATAAAAATAAAAGCAGGGCAGTGATGGTGCACACCCTTAATCCTAGGACTTGGGAGGCAGATGGATCTCTGAGTTCAAGGCCAGCCTGGTCTACAGAGAGGGTTTCAGGTAACCAAGGCTACAAAGAGAAACCCTGCCTTGAACAAAACAAAATCAAACAAAAAGATTAAAAAAAAAAAACCTGTGTGTGTATGCACATGTGGATACCTGTGGAGGCCAGAAGAGAACATCACATCCCCCAGAAGAGGACATCACACCCCTCAGAAGAGGACATCACACCCCTCAGAAGAGGACATCACATCCCTCAGAAGAGGAGTCACAGACCCATGAGCTGCCCATCTGAGGTGGGTGCTGGAAAGCAAACCTAAGCTCTTCAGAATGGACCTGGAATAGTTTTTCTATATGGGAGGCTTTGTGAATTTGTGTATCATCCTTGAGCAGGAGCCATGCTAACCTTTTCTGCAATGTTCTGACAAACCAAGCACCCAAGAGTTTCTTAATTCACCGTAAACAAATCAGCTCAGAACTGAATGATTCCTGGAGGATTAATGAGCAATGGCCTCCCTGCTCAAGTCTTGGCTCACATTGCCCTTTCCTGAGGACAGCTGCTTCAACCTCCCTCTTGACAACCTGTTCTGCTTCCCCCACTGACTCTGGCTCCCTTGATGGCTTCCACCCTCCCCTAAACCTTCCCATCGCTATAAAAGCATCTTCTGTCAGATGGTGTGACTCCCTAAGCCTTGGTGTCTCCTCGTCCACTCCCACAGAGATGTGAGCTTGAGATGGGAGAGATGTTGTGTTTGGGGCTCAATTACCACGCGCTGAAGAAGTGAACTGCACAGAAGAAGCTCCTGACCCATCAAGACTGTTTCTGAGTCCTGAGCTAGGTTGTCTGCTCAGCACATGATTGATGGTTTAAGTTTAGGGAACACCTACTGTATTGATATTAATGCAGATGAAATCCAAATACAGAAAACCTCCCTGAGTGTATTTCAAAAGTTAAAACCCCTTAGTAAAAACCGCCTGTGTCTCAAACATTAACAGTTCATAACACTTTTAGGTATTTCACTCTTAAAATCATACACATATGGGGAGTAATATATTTTTTAAAAGCCTATACTTTGTTAGCAGGATAAACTGAGGACTCTCCTCAATTCTTCTCTAGTGGAGGAATAATGTCAAAGGTGATTGTTTTCTTACTTCCTCTTAAAGAAATAACTGTTCGTAGGGTGTGGTGGTGTAAATCTGTGGACTGCATGAGAGTTTTACCTCAAGGGAGGGAGGAACAAAACTATCGTAAAGTCCCACGTGCGAAGAACCCAGCGAGCTGTATACCAGAGAGCCCTCATGCCCGTGCTCCGTTGTCCCTCTGGTCCATGTAACTGCTATTGGAAGGACCTGTCAGCAGTGACAGAGTGACCCATGCAGACCAACAGTCGAATGGTGTGAGTGTCACATAGGTCCTGCCTTAACACCTATGTCGTTTTTTTTAATTTATTTATTTTTATTTTATGTGCATTGGTGTTTTGCTTGCATGTATGTCTGTGTGAGGGTGTCAGATCTTGGAGTTACAGACAATTGTTAACTGCCATGTGGGTGCTGGGAATTGAACCTGGGTCCTCTGGAAGAGCAGGGGCTGCTCTTAACCACTGAGCCATCCCTCCAGCCCCCCACCTTTGTCGTTTTTTACTGAAAAAAAAATCAAGAGTCTTGTGCTGTAGCCCATATGACATCAAGCCCACAGCAATCCCCCTGTCTCAGCCTCCTCAGTGCTGGGAGAACACCACCACACACACCTTAACGCTTTTTAATTGTTTTTCAAAGCAGAAAAACTCTTTGAAAGAAATGATATTCATTTGTGATGAGGAAGTAGCAGACACCCTACAGTGCCTACACATGGCGTTCTAACAAATCAAGAGAATTCAGAGAAAATAGCAAAGACGGGGCCCACCTGGCCAGCTGGTGCCCTTTAGCTCCTCCTGTTCCCCTAAGCTGCTTCTGGTTCTGACAGCTCGACTTTGCAATTCGAAAGTGAAGAGGGCTGATCATCGTGGCTCACACCTAAATCCCAATACTCAGAAGATAGAAGAAGTTCAAGCCTGGGGCTGGAGAGATGACCCCATGGCTCCAGATACACTGAGTTCCAGAGGACTGAGTTCAGTTCCTAGCACCTGTGTGGGGCAGCTCATGGCTGCCTATATATAACTCCAACTCCAGAGGATCTGGCATCCTTGGCAGACACCTACATGTATGTGTGTACACACCTCCACACAAATAACAAGACTTAAGAAATATTTAAGGCCATCTTACAATACATAGACCCAGCAAGTCTGAAACCAGTCTGGGCTACATAAAGTGCTGTCTCAAACTCTGAAGTGCACCTCCATAGCTCTCCTGCCTTTATTCCTCCCACCTTTAATCACCTATCCCAGCCCCAACTACAGCAAGCATTCCCTAGGGACCTACCAGCCAAGCCTGCAAGTAGGCAGGCGAGCTCCAGATCTCCAAATCCAATCCCCCAGTTTCATCCCCAGTTCTGAGGCGGACCACCTGCTGTGGTCACCCCCCCCTTCCCAGGGGGATTAAGTAGATCCTGGTGGGACACCCTACTTTCCTTCCCTTTTGTAGATCCCCACTGCTCCCTCCTCCTAGTCCATCTCCACTCCTAAGTATCAGCTCTCAACACCTAGGAACACACTGTACCCAGAACCCCCAGTGGCCACACCTACTAGCAGGATCCCAGAAACATTTCCTACCAGGCAACACACAGCCTCCTAAGAACCAGAGGGCAACAGGAACCAAGGAACAAAACACCCACCAACAAAGACAAGCTAATGGCACCTAGAATTATGATCATCCCAAATCCAGGTGCCTAGATACCAGTGTAAAAACAGCCAGGAAAATATATCCCCACTAGAGCCCAGCAGCCTTACTGCAGGAGGCCCTGAGACAGGCAACACAACCGGAGCACAAGACACAGACCTTAAAATAGTTTTTATGAATACCATAGACCCTTAAAGTGGAAATGAATAAAGCCTTAAGGAAATCTATGGAAGCTGGGCATGGTGGCAGATGCCTTTAATCCCAGCACTTGGGAGGCAGAGGCAGGCGGATCATTTGAGTTTGAGGCCAGCCTGGTTTACAAAGCAAGTTCCAGGACAGCCTGTTACCCAGAGAAACCCTATCTCAGAAAAAAAAAAAAAAAGGAAAGAAGGAAAGAAGGAAAAAAAGAAATCTCTGAAAACACAAGCAAACAGTGCAAGGATATAACTAAAACAGTCAAGCTCTAAATGTGGAAATACAATCAAGAAAACCCAAACTGAGGAAAATCTGCAAATGAAGAATTTAGGAACATGAGCAGGAACCTTGGGGGCAATTCTCACCAACAGAGTACACGAGATGGAAGAGAGGCTCCCAGGCACTGAAGACAAGATAGAAGAAATGGATACCTCAGTCAAAAAAGGTTAAATCTAAGACTTCATGCACAAAACATCCAGGAAATCAGGGTCACTATGAAAAGATCAAATCTAAGAATAACAGGAATAGGGGAAGGAGAAGAAACCTGGGTCAAAGACACAGAAAATATTTTCAATGGAATCTAAAAGAAAATTTCCCTAACCTAAAGAAGGAGGTGCCTATCAAGGTATAAGAAGCTTACAGAACACCAAGTAGACTGGACTAGAAAAGAATATACCCTCAGAACATAGTAATCAAAACACTAATATACAGAACAAAGATAGAACATTAAAGCTTCAAGAGAAAAAGATCAAGTAATCTATAAAGGCAGACCTATTAGAATAACACCAGGGGGCTGGAGAGATGGCCCAGAGGTTAAGAGCACTGGCTGCTCTTCCAGAGACCTTGAGTTCAATTCCCAGTAATCACATAGTGGCTCACAACCATCTATAACAAGATCTGTGCCCTCTTCTGGCAGAACACTATATACATAATAAATAAAGACATCTCTTTTTAAAAATTTAGAATAACACCAGACCTCTCCTTACCCCCCACCCCCTGTTTTTTTTAAGACAGGGTTTCTTTGTGTAGCTGTCCTTGAATTCAGAGATCCACCTGCCTCTGCCTCCTGAGTGCTGGGATTAAAGGCTTGGGCTGTACCACCCAGCAACACCTGACTTCTCAATGGAGATTCTAAGAGCCAGAAGGGGCTGGAAAATGTTGTACAAATTCAAAGAAACCAGAGATCCCAGCCCATGCTTCTACATGTAGTAAAACTTTCAATCACAATAGATGGAGAAAGACATTCCAAGATAAAACCAAATATAAGCAGTAAATATATACAAATAGAATCCTACAGAAAGTGCTAGAAGAAAAACTTCAACCTGAAGAGGTTAACCTCATCCAAGAAAACACAGGGAATAAATAATCCCAGGCCAGCAAATCAAAATGGGGNACCACACCATAAGAACAAAATAACAGAAGTCAACAGACACTACTCATTGATAACTCAACATCCATGGTCTCAACTCCCCAACAAAAAAGACACAAATTAATAGAATGGATTCAAACATAGGATCTACCCTTCCACTGCAGCCAAGAAACCTCAACATCAAGATAGATATCACCTCAGGGTAAAAGAATGGAAAAAGATTCCAAGCAAATAGACCTAAGAAGTTGGTGTAGCCATTTTAATATCTGACAAAGTAGACCTCAAACCAAAACTAATCAGAAGAAATAGGGAAGGATATTAGATACTCAAAGGAAAAATCCATCAAGAGGACATTGAAATTCTTAACATCTATGCCCCAAACACAAGGGTACCCATATTAAGAAAAGAAACATAACTACAGCTTAAACCACGTATTGACCCTCACACACTGATAGTGGGAGCTTCAATACTCCACCAATGGACAGGTCATCCAGACAAAATCAGAGAAATACTGGAACCAACTGATGTCATAAACCAAATGGACTTAACAGATATTTACAGAACATTTCAACCAAACAAAAATATACCTTCTTCTCAGCAGCTCATGGAACTTTCTCAAACTGACCACATAATCGGGCACAGAGAAAATCTCAACACTACAAGAAAATTAAAAAAGAAAAGAAAACCCTGCATCCTATCTGACCATCGATTAAAGCTGGATTTCAACAACTACAGAATCAACAGAAAGCTTATGGACTCCTTGAAACCGAACAACTCACTACTGAACGAAAAATGAAAACATAACATACCCAAACTTGTAGAACACAATGAAAGAGGGGCTAAGAGGCAGATTCACAGCACTGCCTACATAAAGAAACTGGAGAATTCTCATGCTAGTAACTTAATAGCACATTGGAAAGATCTACAGCAAAAAAAAAAAAAGAAGAAGAAATCATGCCCCAAAAGAGTAGACAGCAAGAAACCACCAAACTCAAGGCTGAAATCAATAAAATAGAAACAAACAAAAAAAAGTACAAAGAGTAAACGAAACCAACAAAGAGCTGGTTCTTTGAAAAAATCAGTAAGATTAATGAACTTATATCCAAACTAACAAAAGGTAGAAAAATCCAAATTAACAAAAGTAGAAATGAAAAGGGAGACATAACAGACACCAAGGAAACCCAAAGAATCATAAAAATAGACTTTAAAAACCTGTACTGTACCAAATTGGAAAATCTAAAAGATATATGTAATTTTCTTGATACATACTACTTACCAAAGTTAAATCAAGATCAGGTAAACAATTTAAACAGATCTATAAGCCCTAGTGAAATAGAAGCAGCCATTAAAAGTTTCTCAACTTCTGTTGTGTAGGTAGAATTCCACCACATAGAACTGGATAAATAGTACAGATATGGTACTTAACTATGATGTTTTGCACTTTTGTTTAAGGCATGAGAAATTACTCATACCCTTTTGAACATCATAGGAGGCTGTAGAAAGTCATTTTGACTAGGTCTCCATGACCTCAGCACAAGCAGCAGGAAGAAGGCCAGTTACATGGTATCCTGACTTTCTTATGATGCCTTTCGAACATGAGATTACGGGGAAGAGACAAAACTGCTCAGTCGTGAAGTGTTGTCCAGTGCAAGTCTCCATGCATTGTTCTACCTTGTGAACGCGGAGACCTTTCCGTGCTGTTGTTGTGTATGTTACTTAAGTGCTGTTACCAATGTTTTTGTAAACACTTAATATGTCTTTCTATTCAGCTTAATTCCAACAATTTTGTACTTTAATAAATGTTCTAAACATTTTTAAAAAAAGTTTCTCAAAAAAAAAAAAAAAAGCCCAGGGTCAGATGGATTTAGTGCAGAATTCTTCTAGACTTTTAAAGAAGAGTCAATGCCAAGATTTCTCAAATTATTTCACAAAATAGAAACAGAAGGAACACACCCCAATTCATTTTATGAGGCCACAACCTGATACCTAATCCCATACATAAAGACCTAATAAAGAAGGAGAATTGCGACCATTTTCCCTTATGAACATAGATGGAAAAAATCTCAATAAGATATTGGCAAACTGAATTCAAGAACACATCAAAAAGATCATCCACCATGATCAAATAGATTGTATCCCAGAGACGCAAAGATGGGGCAACATATGTAAATCAATAAATGTAATCCACCACACAAACAAACCGAAAAGCAAAACCCACATATGATCATCTCATTAGATGCAGAAAAGTATTTGACAAAATCAAATACCCCTTTATGATAAAAGTCCTGGATATATTAGATATACATGGAATACCTCAATATAATAAAGGCAGTTAATAGCAAGTCCACAGCCAACATCAACTTAAATGGAGAAAAACTCAAAGCAATTCTGCTAAAATTAGGAACAAGGCAAGGTTGCTCACTCTCTCCATACCCATTCAGTATGGTACTTGAGTCTTAGAGCAATCAA
This sequence comes from Bramus lutescens, assembly GCA_001685075.1. Lineage (NCBI taxonomy): Eukaryota > Metazoa > Chordata > Mammalia > Rodentia > Cricetidae > Bramus > Bramus lutescens. The sequence goes on along the minus strand of LOEQ01000362.1, from coordinate 792,406 downwards.
ACAACTAAAAGAGATCAAGGGGGTACGCACTGGAAAGAAGTCAAAGTATCTTTATATGCAGCTGATATGATAGTATACGTAAGAGACCCCAAAAGTTCCACTGGGAAACTCTTACAGTGGATAAACATTTTCAGCAAAGTAGCAGGGTACAAAATTAGCTCACACACACACACACACACAAAAAATTATACTACAAATGACAAATGGGCTGAGAAAGGAATCAGGAAAAACAGCACCCTTCACAATAGCCTCAATAAAAAATATAAAATATCTTGGGATAACTCTAACCAAGCAAGTGAAAGATTTATATGACTAAAAATTTTATGATATTGAAGAAAGAAACTGAAGAAGGTATCAGCAGATGGAAAGAACTCCATGCTCATGGACCAGCAGGATTAATATAGTAAAAATGGCCATCCTGGGGCTGGAGAGACAGCTCAGCAGTTAAGAGCACTGGCTGCTCTTCAGAGATGCAAGCTTAATTCCGAGCATCCACATAGCAGCTCACCACTGCCTGAAACTCCAGCTCCAGGAGATGAGACACCTTCACACACACATGCATTCAGGTAAAATATCAATGAACGTAAAAATAAAAAAAATCATTTAAAAAAATAGCCATCTTACCATTCTACAGATTCAGTGCAATCCCCATCAAAATTCCAACACAGTTCTTCACAGATCTTAAAGTGACAATTATCAGATAAAATTATCATGAACAATCAAAGAACTACTGGAGGTGTCACCACCATTCCAAATATCGTTGTACTACAGAGCTATAGCAATAAACACAGCATGGTATTAACACAAAAACAGACACACTGATCAATGGAATCAAAATGAAGACCCAGACATAAATTTACACACCTATGGACACCTGATTTTTGATAAAGCCAGAAACACACACTGGATAAAAGACAGCACTTTCAACAAATGGTGCTGGCTAACTGGATGTTGTCATGAAGAAGAATGCAAATAGATCCGTGTCTATCATCCTGCACAAAACTCAAGCCCAAGTGGATCAAAAACCTCAACGTATGACTAGACACAGTGAACCTGATAGAAGAGGAAGTGGGGAACAGCCTTGGCAGAGGACAAGACTTTCTGAACTGAACACCATTAGCACAGACACTAAGGTCAACAATTAATAAATGGGACCTCGTGAAACTGAGAAGCTTCTGTATAGCAAAGGACACCATCATTAGACAAAGTGATCGAGTACAGGATAGGGAAAGATTTTCAACAGTTCCACATCTGATAGAGAGCTAATATCCAAAACATATAAAGAATGCAAAAAACTGAACATCAAGAAAACAAATGATCCAATTTTAAAATGGGCTACAGGTCTAAACAAAGAATTCTCAAAAGAGGAACTCAAATGGCCAAGAGACATGTAAAGAAATGCTCAACATTCTTAGTCATCAGGGAAATGCAATTCAAAACCACTTTGAGATTCCACTTTACACTAGTCAGAATGCTAAGATCAATAACACAAGTGACAGCTCACACTGGTGAAGATGTGAAGCAAGGAGGTCATTCCTCCATTGCTGGCAGGAGTGCAAATTCACACAGCCACTATAGAGATCAGTGTGGCAGTTCATCAGAAAGATGGGAACTGATTCAGCTACACTACTCTTGGGCGTATACCCAAAGGATGCTTCGTCCTACTACAGAGACACTTGCTCAACTATGTTCATTGCTTATCCAGTCATAAGTCATAAACTGGAAATAACCCAGATGTTCACCAGTGGATAAATGAATTAAAAAAACATGGTACATTTACATGATGGAATATTACTCTGCTGTTAACAAATGAAATCATGGCATTCACAGGTAAATAAATGGAACTAGAAAAAAAACCATCCTGAGTGAGGTAACCCAGACCCAGAAAGACAAATGTGTTATGCATTTGCTAATATGTGGATGTTAGGTGTTAAGTTAGATTAGTAAACTATAAACAGGAGACCCACAGAGGTTAGGTGTAGACTGAGGGACTAGGGATAAGGACAGATCTTCCCAGGAAGGGGAAATAGAATGGACAGCTATGGATAGACTGTGATGGCATGGGGAGGGGGCAAAGGGATGGACTGGAACAGGAAGATCAAACAAGGAGAGGGAGGGACAACTAAAATTAAGGGCCATTTGAGGCCATTTCACCTAGAAATCTAATACAGTGGAAGCTTCCTATATATGTACATGTAATGAAGGCAACCTGAATGAAATTGCCAAATAACAGAGCCCCTGACTAGATATCTCTCACTACCAAATGAAGCTTCAGTATTGGGTATGGGTTACATCTAATCAAGTTCTTGGCCAAAGGGGTTGGCCAACAACTCAAGCTATTACAAAGGCTCCCCACAAACCGATGGTAAGACCTTATAGATGAATACAACATCTATACAAATCACTGGCCATGGAAGAGTGGTCATTTCAGTACAGATTGCTTTCATTAGCCAGGGCTCTGTGAACAGGCCAGAGAAGGAAGAGCAACCCTGCCTGGGGCCATGCTGACACTTACCCGGATATGCTGGAGGTAGAGGGACAGGTCTCGGATAAAAGATTTAATCAATCTTTCCTGCATCCGGAAGTTCTTTTCTGTCTCTTCAAATGCTTCATCTTTTAGCTGTCCAAAAGGAGTGCTTTTAGAAAACCTGGACTTTCTTTCAATAGACCTTATTGGAAAAATATCTTAGAAACATCTTTCACCAAAATATATACTTGCTGTTTCCTTTCATAAGAAATTGAATTTGGAGACCTGCCTCTATGACTCTGGATTCTGATCACATGTGGACCTGCCTACTTCCAAACTGACTTCCCTGCTGTGTCCTAGCTGGGCTGCTGTCCTCACCAGGCCCTTCCCTTCTGTGTTCTCCAGTCTGGCAGCCCCTCCCCTGCTCCCTCCGTGAAGGCTCAAGTGAACTCAGGTGAAGACTCATGCTTCCACCGATGTCCTGTGTACGACGGTGTTCAGAAACAAAGTGCGAGACGCAGAGAGTAAGTCTCTGCTCCCGTGTACTCTCCACTCCTGTCACCATCTGGATGTGGTGCACAGGCTGAAGTCTGGAGACTGCAACTGCCAAGCTGTGGTTCAAATTGCTCAATCTCCTCCTTTCACGTTTCCCTCTTCGTAACATAAGGCATTCATCTAGATGATCTTTTAAATCCCTTCTAGCTTATATATCTGCACAGTGGGTCAGGTTCTCTGAATAGATTATTAATGTCTTAGAGGTAGGAAGACCACAACAGCTATTATATGTGGGCCAGCTGGCCTCCTCATTTGCCTCTGTGTGCATTATAAGCAGCTTGGTAGTTGAAGGGCTTTATCTCCATTAACAGGCAAAACCAAGGAGACACTAAGAAGGTTCCGGTGCCAAG
>LOEQ01000362.1:754730-765227 GCA_001685075.1 Bramus lutescens | reverse complement strand
GATGGATGGATGGATGGATGGATGGATGGATGGATGGATGGATGGGGTGGATGGATGGATGGGACGGATGGATGGATGGATGGATGGGGTGGATGGATGGATGGATGGATGAATGTAACAGGGGAAAGGGAGAAAAAGATGGGATGTTTCCCCATTAAAGTTGAAGTATTTGCAAATGTACAAAAGGAACAGTAACTGTAAGTCTGTGCCGCAGAGAACTTGGAGTTGACAGTTTAGCGGGGCAATTTGTAAAGAGAAAGGGAGTCAGGTAGAGAAAACACATACACACACAAATGGTAGTGTACAAGCACTTATTTATATATTTATTCCAAACACATGAGTAATATCTTTTTAAAAACATTTTTTAAATGTGTGTGTGTGTGTGTGCTTTGCTTGCATGTATGTGTGGACCATGTGTGTGCCTGGTGTCTACAAAGGCCAGAAGTGGGTGTCGGATCTCTGGAAATAGATTTACAGAAGGCTGTGAGTCACCATGTGAGTGCTGGGAACTAAACCTGAGCCCTCTGCAGGGGCAACAAAGAGCCCTAACTAAGCATTGAGCCAGCTCTATGGGTAAAATCTTGACTTAGCCAATAGGGAATCTAAAGCTCAGAAAGGTTAAGTAATTTGCCTAAAATGACACAGTTGGTAGATACTGGAGCTGAGATTTGAACCCAAGGCACACCCGCTCGAACGCTTGCTTTCTTCCACAGTGCATGCTGTTGCTAGGTAACTCGCAGTAAAGGCCATGACTGGTACTCAAAGGCAGCTACCAGCACAACAGGAAGCTTAGAGATTTCTAGTGGGAATGAGATTTTACGACTGTCAAGGGGGCATCAAGAGCATAAGAATGAATGCCCACAGCTCCCTGAGGAACCCCATGGTCTGGAGCAAATACAGAGAGTTGTGAAAACACAGATAATAAGGTGGACCAGAGCTGGTTTCAGAGAGATCACAGGGCACATTACAACACACCAAACAGAATAAACACCTTGATGACAGGAGGCTTCCAACAATAAGGAACCACAGGTAGGAAGCAAAGTTCACTCAGGAAGAGATGTGGGGGAGGGAAGAGGAGCCATATCCAAACCTACACAAAGATCACAGTCAGACTACTCTGAACCCAAAGGAATTGTAGTGTCACCCAATCCCAATCACTTCAGAGAGAAAAATGAATCCACAGGAAGACAAGGGAAAGATTAGCTGCTAAATTCCTCAGCCTCCCAGCTGAAGCCAGGGTTGATCTCGTTTTCATCTCCGTGAGTGCAGGTACATGGAGCTAGCTTTGTCCAAACAGTGGCTTGGAGATTTTGAGTTACATCAAGCTCGTGCTAGAGGGAAGGCTGCATGTGGGAGGGGCGGGGGGGTGCGTGTGCATGTGTGAGTGTGTGTATGGGGGGTAGGGGGGAGAGAAATGGTTTACACCTAACAGAACAGGTGCAAAGCACTGAAACAGCCCTGGACTCCACAGGAGCTCTAGGGCTCACTGTGCCAGTTAGAAGAGAAAAGAAGAGCCTACAACGAAACTCAACTCTTCCACTAAAATCTAAAGAAGTTTGGGGACCGAGAGAAGTATGTCACAATAACACTTGTGCTGTCCCTACCAGGACAAAAACATTAGTGTAAAGATGGAAAGAGGATTGCAACTGGGGGTAACTCACAACCAAGAGTGAAGGACAGCTTCTGTGAGAGGGCTGTCTTGTTTGAGGGCCACAGCACATCACTTGTGCCTTTGCTCAGCAAAATGCCCCCAAGAGAACATGTCTCCAAACCAAGCGTCTCGTGCAAACACACTTGATAAGAACTTAGAGGGTCAAGGTTCCAAACATACACAGCACATCTCATGATGACACTGCCATCCACATCACCTATTTTAACTGCTAGAGGTCTGGCTGGGTTCCTACCTTGGGAGTTCTTCCGTCTCTGCATGAACTCTGAGCGTCTCAGGGTGCTGGGAGCCGTGCGGCGGAAGTGGCTGTTCCTTCTCCAGGTGTCTGAACCAGCCAACCTTCTCTCCTCCTCTAAGTGCCAGGTGCTTTCTAACACAGGGCCCCCATGAATCCCAAAGTGGTGCTCTCCTTGCTCTCCCCCAGGCTGCTGCTGCACACCTTCAGAGACGGCTCCTTGGCCGCCAAGTGCCCTCATTCCCAGTCTGTCACTGTCATGATACAGCAAATCCTCCCCTGGGTGTAGAGAATCAACTTGTCTACAATCATGAGGCTCAGGGTTTGGAGAGAAAGTATCAGCGCTTTTATTTTCTGTATTAAAATTAGCTAGATCACTGGGATAAGTCTTTGCTCTAGGGTAGGTTGCGCTGCTTTGGCAAACCTTCCAGTTGTCTTCACAGTATCTAACAAATTCTTCACCTTTGCCGATCCCATTCCAGTCTGGAGGCTCCACAGACTCCCCGTTGGTATAAGGCCCAGGAACATGACGTGAAGTGTGGTGATCTCCACAGTCTAAGCTAATGCCTTTACAATTCCCCAGGCCCCAGTACCAGTCGTGAGGTTGATGTAAATTCCTCAGAGAGTCACCCAAGTCCCTGTAGCTGTTCCTGTGCTTGGCTTTTTGTGTGTCCTCAGGATTATAAACCAGATCCTTATAATCTGCACAGCCATTCACCATCCAGCATTCTCCGGCTTCCAGGATCCCAGGCGGGCTTCCCAGAAGCAAAGGCTCCTCTGTCCCAGGCCTGACATGCACACGGTCTATATCTTCTCTATTCTTGTAACCAGCATAGTCCTCTGGGAAGAGACCATCTCCTCCTCTTCCATTTGTTTCCCCGGAGTCAATATAGTTCGGTTCACTCTGCTCAAAATCCCAGTACCCACAATCTCTTTTTCTGTAGGGCCGATTCCGCCCCCTGGCCCGGCACGTAGAGTCCAAGTCATTTTCTGCATGGAGCCCAGCTGGCTCAGCAAAGCTCCTTTTCCGGAGGCTCCTGCAGTCTTCATACTCCCAGCTGGAGCCCCAAGGCCCTCTCTGCTCTGCTCCTCTTTCCTTCCCAATCTCAGGAGCTTCACTCATGTTCAATATGATCACGGGTTTTACTTCTCTGTGCCATGGGCCTGGGTTGGGCTGACTGGAGACAGGTGTGGTGTAGCCTAAGGCTGTATCTGTCCTCCTTAAAATGTCTCCCAGAGCTCTGGAGTCTTCCTGTTGCTGTGGCTGGAGTGCAGGAAGATGTGGAGTCATTTCAACTTCAGGATCCAATCAGTGAGCTACTCTATCTTCTCCTCAGAGGCCAGGAGATAATTAGTAACTAGAATCCGTGTGATTGGTGTTGGCAGCCTTGGTGGTGTTTCCCTGAGCTGGTCAGACTGGCTGGGCTGCTTTGTGCACTGAAGGTGCAGGCATTCTGATGCCCTCAAGGTCTTTAGGAAAGAGCAAGAACACCCTTTCCAAAGCCAGGCTAGGGTCTCCAGTCAGCCTGCAGCCTCCCTTTCAGGACACCGCTGTGGGGGTGAAGACAAATACTAGCACTGGCAGCAACCAAGTTTTCTAAGCCGGAACCTCTGAAGCTCTTCTCCCTGCCCTGAGTGCTTTGATCCTGTGAGATCAGTGACCAGGCAGAGCACACTCAACCCTGCCAGCCTCTCACCGCCCCCCTGCCCCCGCCACTCAAGCTCCGGCTGCCTGCACACCAGCCATCCCACTGAAGGGAGACTAGGTATTCCTGTACTCTCTGTGGGGCGACCATGGTGTGAAACGTCTTTTCTAGAGGACAGCCATGTTCTCTCTTCTCAGAAAATACCACACCCATCCGTTTGCTAAAATTATTTCTGTCCAGTTCCTACACCATATTTAAGAACTAGAGAATGTGGCTTGAAATCATAAAGGCTGGTCAGAAAGTACCTGTGGGAATTCCACAAATTTCAGATAGAGAGGTAGACAGACAGACAGATCCACCCATCGATCTTGTACATGAGCATTGAGGAAGAGGAGATAAACAAAGGGACGCTCACACAGGACACCCCAAAAGCCATGCACTGTAAAATAAAAGGCGTGTGGCAAGGGCTACATAACAAACACAACCGGCAATGGTGCCAGAGTCAAGCACTGGGAGATGATTCACATGAACCTCAATCGGATCCTCCTTCCAGCTGCCTGCTCAGCCGTTAGATGCCCAGGAATAATCACTTTAACTTTTCTCTGTGCCCAGTTTATCCTACAACTTACAAACTATATTCTCTCCAGGCCTCAGCTGGCCTGCCTATAAGGTGGGCAAGTGGCTTTGGTGACTTCTCTGAGTCTTCCCCGCCCCTAACAATTCTTGGTTCTATTTTTCCCTCACATCTTCTTAGATGGGCTCTTGGAAACAATGTTTCTTTCTTTGATGGTTTGTGGTTTATTCTTAAGCATGCTATCATTGAGCTGTATGTCTAACGCTCTCTTCTTTACCTTTGCTTTAGTTGTTTCTGTTTGAGACAGGTCTATGTGTGACCCTGGCTGGCCTTGAACTCACAGAGAAGCCTAACTCCACCTCCTGGGATTAAAGGTGTGCACCATCACCCCTGTCTCCTCTGGGTAGCTTTTTTTCTTTTGAGAAAGGGTCCCTAAGTGGCTCAGACTGCTCTTGAAATCACTCTGTAGCCCAGGTAGACTTTGATTTGCGAGCCACCTTCCTCACCCTCTTGAGTAAGCTGGGTTTTCAGGCCTAGGCCACCATGCTTGGATTTTGTCCACTTTGAGGAACTACTTTAACTTGTCAAAACTTCTGATATGCCCTGAGATTCAGTCCATGTATTCTGTTCTCATGAATCCTTCAGTCAGTAGCAGCCACAGTGACGGTCCCAACCATTCTGGTGTGTGTATGCACACACACGCACACACACAGTGTTTGCTGAACTATGATTGGTGCTAAAAGTCAAGAAGAATGTCCTGCTTAATCTTCATTATCCTTCAAAGCAAGAAGGCAACTATTCTTTTTACTACAGATAAAGAAATAATCCAGTTGAGTGTGGTGAGGAATGCATTTAATTCCAGCACTTGGCAGGAAGACTGGGCGTCCAAGGTCATCCTGGCTAAATACCAAGTTCAAAGCCAGTATGGGCTCCCAGAAACTCTGAATGTTAGAATATCTAGAATCACATAGACTGCTACCTGAACCCTGCTCTGCTTGACTTCACAGCACCAGATAACCTGGACTATTAGAACCACCTCCTGACATGGACATTCTCCCACGTTACCACACTACCATGGAGTAATTCAGAAATAAATGTCCACAGAGGTAGACATGCACCCACCTCTACACTACCATCCCCTCATTGCCATTCTTAACTTGTTGACCACCCTGCACCGAGCATCTCCTCTCTCTCCAGTACACCAACATCCAGAGCCCCTCAGGGGCACCTAAGACTGCTTGTGCTGACTGAATAGTAATTTATAAAGATTGTGATTTGCTCACCAAACAAACAGGCAATGATGTTTGGAAGATAGATTTATGCAAAACTACAGCAAAATCCATAGAGAACTTGATAGACAATGAAGCTGCTATTTATTTCTCTTTGTTTTTGAGACAGGGTCTCACGATGCAGATCAGGTTAGTCTGAAACCAGTAGAGATCCACCTGCCTCTGCCTCCTGAGTCCTGGGATTAAACTGTGTGCTGTTACTCCTGGCTATTTTCTTTCTTTCTTTTTTCTTAAAGATTTACTTTATTTTTAAAATTCTGTTCATTCATATATGTGTGTGTGTGCGTGTGTGTGTGAGAGTGTGTGTGTATGTGTGCATGTGTGTACGTGAGTACTAGTACCGATGGTTTTGAGCCTCCATGTAGATGCTAAGTACGGAACCTGTATACTCTGCCAGAGCAATCCATGTTCTTGCCTGCTAAGATGCCTCTTTAGCTCTGGCTGCTATCTTCTTACGTGTGAAATGAGGAAGTTAATGGTCTCTCTGATTTCAAATCTAAAATTTGATGATCTTGCTCATTTCTAATCCAACTGAAAGCAAAGCTTAATTTTCTGTGTTCAGGAAGGCAAATGTGTTTAATCCCAGCACTTAGGAGTTTGTGACAGCCTGGTCTACACAGCAAATTCCAGAGCAGCCAGGACTGCATAGTGAGATGAGACTCGGTCTCAAAAACAAAACAGAACAACCAACAAGACTAACCATCCTAGTTGAGCGCTGTGCTCACAAAGCTGTAACAATCCCAGCAAAGAGTACAGGCTTGGGGAGGGGGGTCTGAAACTAGACACCAGCTAGGTTTAAAAAGCGGGAGGGGTGGTGAGCTAGTTCAACAGGTAAAGAAAGGCATTGCCATCAAATCTGTTACCTGAGTTCAACCCCACATGCTGACTCCTGAAAGTTGTCCTTTGACCTCCACCCTCATGTCAGGGCACACATATATAAATGTAATTTTAAAATCTCAGAAAACAGGGGGAGGGGGCTGGTGAGCTAGTGCAGATGGTACAGGTGCTTGAGACCAAGTTTGACAGCCTGGTTTTGATCTCCCTAACCCAAAGGCAGAAGGTGAAAACAACTGCTGCAAGTTGTCCTTGCCCTCTGACCTCTAAACACACACACACAGACACACACACACAACGGGGAAAGGGGAGGGAGGGAAGGAGGGAGAGAGGGAGGGAAACTGTTTTGAAAAACAAAGTTCTCTAGCAACTGCCCATCTTTGATAAAGCAGGCATGATAAGAAAAGCTCACCTGGTAAGTCAGCCACAGAAGAGATAAAAAGAAACTAAATTATAGGTAAGAAGACACTACTTATAAATGATCAGAGGAAGACACTGTGTGGAGCTAAGAGCCTATTGCAGAGTAAGTGGAGTGAATTGCTGCCTGTGGTTTGTGCTGGGGTTTAATTCAGGGCTTCCCGCTTCCCGCTCTACCACTGAGTGCCCTACCCTCCCAGCCCTGTTCGGTCACTTTCTATTTCTGAGACAGGGTCTTGCTAAATTACATAGGCTGGACTTGAACTCATTCTGGAACAGCCTAGGCAAGCCAGGAGCTCGTGATGCCCGCTTCAGCCTCACCAGCAACTGGGATTACATGTGTCACTGAGCCCAGCAATTCCACTTTTTTCTGTTTGTTTGTTTGAATTCATGCTACTCTTGACACCTTAAAGATACAGTTTACAGAAGGCTGTAAAGAACCAGGGCTTTTCCTGTTCCACTGCAACTCAGATGCTTCCAGACTGACGGGGAGAATAGCATGCCGGTTTTCTCAAGCAAACCTTCTTCTCTTCTGCTCCCCTGTCCATTTTATAAGATAAGGTCTCAACATGTATTTTTGGCTAACCTGGAACTCTATCTAGACTAGGTTAGCCCAGAACTCACAGTTAAAGGTGTGAGTTGGGTAACTTTCCCCTTCTGAAGCTCTTTCTTTCCTTGGCTTCCTTCTTCCTCACTCCCTCTCCTATGCTGGCTCACATCCTGGGTGTCCCACACTGGAGATCTCTGATGCTAAGTTCTGGATCAGATTCTTCTCTAAGTTTAGTTAGTTAGCACACAGTTAAGATTTAAGAAAGGTGGAAGTAAGTGCAGAGACAGCCAGGAAAGTGCTGGAGCTACAGGCATCTGTGAGCTGCCCAGTTAAGTGTTAGGAAATGGGTAAAGTTTCAATTATTGCTTTTTCTCACCAAATCTCAGAAATTTGGTGGTCCCTCTTTATGTCCAAATACATTGTCATCACTGTGGACACAATAAAACAGTACATAAAGACTGTGTAAAAACATGAATCCAGATTTGAACTCCAGTCCTACAACTTACTCACTGTGAGACTCTGGGCAAATCTTGGTTTTCTCATCGGTCAGTCATGGGCAGTTTTAGAGGACTAGGTGATTGTATGAAAGTGCCTTGCACACTGTTTTCAAAGTGCTAAAAGCACAGTTATGATTATTATTACCATTCACTCTTAGTTTCTATGGAAACAGACAGCTAAGCCACTACTGGGAAGGCTTAGCTCTTATTAGATCTCTCTTCTTTATAACCTATACATTCTCTGCATTCATATTCATTCACAGACAACCCCCCTGCTGTAGAATAATCCTTCTGTACACTGTGAGTATGTATCACTCTCATTGGTTAACAAAGAAGCTGACTGGCCTATAGCTGAACAGGATAAGGTTAGGTGGGAGAGTCGAACTGAGGGTGATGGAAGAAAGAAGGGTAGAGTCTGAGGAGTCAAGCAGAAGCAGGAAGAAGCAAGATGGACTGCTGTGTTGAGAAAAGTCACATGATGAAGTCACATGACAAAGCAGAGATTAAAAAAAATAGGTTGATTTGAATGTAAGAGTTAACTAGTAACAAGCCTGAGCTATTGCCAAGTATTTATAATTAATATTGAGTCTCATGTCAGTTATTTTGTAACTAGTGGGTGGGAAAGATAAGTCTATCTACACCCCCACACATACACTAAAGACTGTGGCTTTAAAGGGCACCCCTGTGCTGCTGTGACCCAATAGCAGGCTTTGGACTTGCAATCCTTCTGCCTCAGTCTCCTGTGTAGCTGGGATTACAGGTCTATGCCAGGAAACCCAGCAAGGTCTCTGTCTGCTCATACCACCCAGTCAAGTCTCCAACCTTAACTAGAGCCTTGAACTCTGGGTTTTACCTCACATCATCTAATCAATACTTTCACCTGGGTGTCTCAGAAATTCAGCCAAAACTAAGCCCCTGATCTCAGTCTCTTCCTGTCATAGTCTCTGCCAACTTGAGACAAACCTAGATGCATGTGGGAAGAAGGAATCTCAGTTGAGGAGTTGCCTCCATTGGATTGGCCTGTGGGCATGTCTCTGGAGGCATTTTCTCCATTGTTAGCTGATTTAAGAGGACCCGGCCCACAGTGAGCAGTGCCATGCCTGGGCAGGTGAGCCTGGCATGTGTAAAAACAGTAGGTGAGACAGCCAAGGAAAGTGAGCCAGTAAGCAGTGCTCCTCATGTTCTCTGCTTCAGTTCCTGCCTGCCTTGGCTTCCCTTGAAATGGGAATGACTATGACCTCTAAGCTAAAACAGATCCTTTACTTCCCATGTTGCTTTGGGTCACGGTGTTTGCCACAGCAACAGAAGAGAACCAGGACAACACTCCTCCCTCACCATCCAGCTCAGCCTGAAACCTTTACCATCTCAACCAATGGCAATTCAGGAGCTCCTGATCAGTCTCAGGAGCTATCCGTCCTCTTCTCACTCTTCTGCCTCTCGTGCCCAGTCCACCAGTGAGTACCAGTGGCTCAGATTCAAAATATCCCAGGACTGCGTTCCTCTCGCCACCCCAGTCCAGCTTGCTGGCATTTCTCCTCTAGATATCAGCAGTGACCTAATAACTGGTCTCTGTCTAGCATCTCTCGCTCTAAGTTAAGTCAAACTATGTTACCCTCTGTCCAAAACACAGTGACTTCCCTGACTCTGGATGATGAACTGCCAAACCCAGCCCTGCTTGAGCCAAAACAGCCTTCCTCCTGTTTCATCTCTCATCTCCAAAACCAGTCTTGCTGGCTCGCTGCCCGGCACACAACGATCACCTTCCAGGATGCTCTCTGCTTTCTTTTCTCCCCTGGCTCCCTTTCCTTCTGAAAAGCTATGTATTTACTTATACAATAAGTAAGCTATGTATTTACTTACTTATATAATAAGTAAGTAACACTAAGGGCAGAGGTCACTGCTGTCACTTCAGACACCACCTTGAATATCACAGGAACTCACTGGATGAATAAAGGTTCTCCTGTCTTTTGGGGCCTGTGACATTTAGTAATGGTAAAGCAGCCAGTCGGAGCGAAGGCATGACTGGGGTCTCATGCTAGCTCAAGCTTGCTTGCTATGTCCAGTAAAGCCTCCAGAAACTCTGAAGTATTTCACTGGATCTATTGCAGTTTCCCACCCCGTGCCTGACCCTGAGCATGCGGAAATACACCTTTGCAAAGTCACCCTCCAGACTGCAGAGCTCCCTGACTCACAGATCATTGTAACTAAGTAAACAATTCTAAGCAACATTAAACCATTAGCCTGAAAAGGGAAAACTAGTTACTGTTTGGAATTAACAGGCTATTCAAGAGTTCAGACTATGGTTGCTATTTTGTAGCAGGACAGACTCCAGCTGAATTAACTGAGATAATTTGTACTGAGCCAACACCCTGAAACAGATGCCACATGGGTTAAGGAGACTTGCTTTTTTCTGTGTGCTGACAAAGTAGAAAAAGGAAAAGATTGTTATTGCCAGACATTCACTCCTTGTGTGTGTGTGTGTGTGTGTGTGTGTGTTTGTGTGTGGGGGGGATACTAGGATGAACGAAGGGTTTCATACAGCCTAAGCACACATTCTTCCACTGAATTAAACCCCAGCTCTACACAAAGTTGATTGATTTTCTTTTATTCCTTTTGAGGCATGGTCTTACTATGTAGCCCTGGCTGTCCTGGAACCCACACTATAGACCAGGCTGGCCTCAAAGATCTATCTGTCTGTAGTGAATGGGGAACACAGGCCTGCTTTTTATCCAACCCAGCTCCCGCACGGCTAGCTTAACACCCGAAATAACAACACACAAATTGTA
>LOEQ01000362.1:720492-737087 GCA_001685075.1 Bramus lutescens | reverse complement strand
GCAGTGTTTAAATGAATACAGTTTCCATGTAATTATTTTGGGTGTAAACTAGCCAGGTGGTGGGACAGGGGCTGCTGCACCCTATTACAACACCCAGAGACTTTACATTACACACAGCATGTCATCTATTTCCCACGACAATTGTGAGAGCAGGATGATGGCACTCTACAAGGTTAGATAATCTAATGTTGTCCAAGGACACAGTGCAGCAGGGACAGGACTCAAACAACCAAGATTTAAAACCCTTGGAAAAACAGAAGGAAGTCCATGAAAAGAATGAGAAAGGGCCAGAGATGGTGTCTCTAGGGGACATTTAGTACCCGCAGATCAAGCATTTGATCCTGGTTTGGAGATGCCTGTGCTCCAACCTGCACTGTTGCGGGAGTACACTGCAATGCATGACGGGTCCATTGCCCTGGTGCATGGGGCTGGAGAACTAAAAATGTGTCTACACACTAGAAAATAAGGGCACGAAAGGTATGTGTGTGTTCACTCAGAAATGCTCAGCCATGATCAGACCAACATTCTCCAAATGCCTTCCCAGGGGCTGCACAGGGGGCAGCTCCAGCTCTCCAGGCTCCTCAAAGACTCATTCAGTGTTGCTGAAGGTGGAGATTTTTTTTTTTTCATCTCACATATGACTAGCCTCACGGAAAAGCACCAAGACAGGCCGGTGAGGTGGCTCAGCTGATAAAGGTGACTGTCTCCAAGCCTGGCAAACAGTTTGATTCCCAGGACCTATGACAGGAGAGAGAAGCAGGGGCTGGAGGGACAGCTCAGCAGTTCAGAGTACTTACTGCTCTTCTAGGGGACAAGAGTTTGGTTGCCAGCATCTATGTCAGGTGACTCACAACTGCCTGTAATTCTAGCTCATGGGAATCCAAACAAAATCCTCTTCTGGCCTCTGAGGGCACCCACATGTACATGGTTCACACATACACACACACACACACACACACACACACACACACACACAGAATAAATAAGTATATATAAATATTTAAAAAGAATCAAATGCCTAATGGAAAGGAAATAATACGATAGATAAAACTGTGGTTTATGACTTTCACTAGTGTGAAAAAATGAAGGAAGTGTCTAATAAATAGTTCAGCATATTGATTTTTTTAAACCATGCTCGACAGTTAAACATTACACATTTGGTTTGTATTCTTGTATCACCAGGATTTTTTTCAGTAATGAGATGACTGGGACCACAGTAAAAAGAGAAGTGGCCACTGCACTCCTCGCCCCCTTCTACCACAGGATTTCTGCTTTCGTTTTCCCTTCCATGGTGCTTTGCATAGAACCCAGGGCCTCACGCATGCCACACAAGTGTTCTGCTACTGAGCATCTATTAAAACCATCTAATTAGCTATGCCTAAACTCCAGCACTCAAGGGGCAGAGAGACAAGCAGGTCTCTGTGAGTTGGATATCAGACTGTTCTATATAATGAGCTCTAGGTAAGCCAGGGCTACACAGTGAGAACCTGTTTTAAAACAAACAGACAAAAAAAAAAAACCCCAAACAAACCAAAAACCAAATCTAGAATTTATATAAATATACTTTGAAGAGATAGCATAGTGTGCACATAAAATACCAGGCTTCTGCCGTGACAGAGGGTGGCATTCAACCCCAGCTTTACTACTCATTAGCTTATTGCCTGCACACATCACTTCCACTCTCAGGTCTTCCGTTTCCATGACCTGAGAGATGAAGATATTAATACGTTCACAGTGATCGTCATGAGGATGACTATAGCGATAAAGATCAGTGACCAACATCTACACAGTGCTTCCTCATGCCACACACTGTACCGTGGTCCACATCAATGAGTCCTCACAATGACGTGTGTCATCGGTTTCCATTGGGCAGATGAGGACACGGGTTCAAAGAAGTGATGAATTCTAAGGCCACACAGGAAGTCAGAGACAGAATGGGAATCCAAACGTCTGTCACCAAAGCCTCACCCAGTATGCTGTACGAATGTGCTGAGGACATGACAGGCACAGTAGCTTCTCAATAAACATTAGTGTCTATTATAAGTCACTTCCACAATTAACAACAAGTTCAAATCTGTGCCACTGACCACCAAGGAATATACTGTCTTCAAGCAGATAGACACTTCAATACTTCCTATTTCAACATGGCTAATTTACTTTTGGCAATGTTTAAGAACAAGAACATGGGGTGGAGTGTGATGGTACATGCCCATGAATCCCAGAACTCAGAAGGCTGAAACTGGAGAACTTTGAGACCCAGATCTCAAAGTTGTCTGAAAAGCAAACAAGACACATTTTGTGTCTTTCTGACATCTCCCAAAGAAGACACCGAATGAACATGGCATACCCAGACTTCAAGAAGCAAGTTCATTCCTGCAGCCATACACAGTACTGTGCTGACTTAACCATGGCCACCATCCTCAATGGTTACAAGCCCCCAGGCCTTCCTCCCGTGATGCCAGCCTGCTCTGCTTTCAGCTCATCTCCTTCATCAGCTTATCTTTTTTATATATTTATCTATTTTTAGTTTACACATATGGGTGTTTTGCCTATATGTATGTCCTATATGTGTGTCTGGTGCCTACTAGAAGAGGATGTCAGATCCCCTGGAACTGGGGTTACAGATGGTTGTGAGCTGCCATGTGGGTGCTGGGAACTGAACCTGGGTCCTCCAGAAGAGCAGCCAGTGCTCTGAACCAGCAAATTATCTTTTCAGCCACCTCACCCTCCAATAAGTTTTTCCACTCTTTTTTAATTTTAATTTTTTTTGAGAAAGAGTCTTACTGTGTAGCCCATGCTGGAACTTGCTATGTAGACAAGGCTAGCCTTGAATATATAGAGATCCACCTGCTTCTACCTCCCAAATGTTGGGACTAACGGTGCCACCACATTCAATTCAATCTACTTTCTAGTTCACTGTTTACAACCCATAGCATCAACATTGCTAAAAGTTCCCAGAAAACAAAAGTCAGCCAACTCTAGATAACAGGCTGACTCCTGCAGAGGTAAAGGACACACATTGGCCCTGGAGGCTCCCTACAGTTCTCACATGCTCTGAGACTCCTTTCTCATTTCTGGCTGTCTTCCAGGCATCTGAAGTTACCAGATGTCAGACTTCCACACAAGGGTAGTGTCTAAGAATTTTTTCAAAACAGAAAACCAAGAATAATGCTTGACAAATCTCTTAACCATCTATGTTATTAAAATAAGTCCTCAGGGTTGGATCAAGATGGACATAATTTTCCTATACATTTTCTCAAAGCTCTCAGTGTCCAACTGATTGTGCAGCTTGCTCACTGAACTGTTAAGATGCAGCCTCAGACCCAGGGATTCCTTGTACTTTAGTCCTGCAAGCTGATGGAGTTAGGCGTTCTTCCTGGCACCTTGTCACGCTGCCGGAAAAATGACTCACTCGCAGAGAACCTGGTTCAATAAAGTCTGTTACTAACCGACCTCCCACTCTGCTGGAATGAGTGTGTAATCCCAAGAAACACACACCCTAGAAGGGTACAAGAGTCACAGCGTCCATGATTCATGCATGCAACCAGAAGGTGGGGTCGACGTCTCCCACTTTATGTAGGTGATGGACTCGTCTGGAGTTGTCCCTGTCCTGTACACACTCTGAGAAGCACCTATCGCCATCCACGCTGGGGCCATTTTAGAAACCCAAGGGTATGCGTCAAAATTTAATCATTAGTGGCTTCTGTAAGCTGTTCCAACTCCAGATGGAAGTTCACAGAAGAAACTACAGGACAGATGGGCTGCGGGAAAGCTGGGGAAACTATTGTCCAATACAGCATGGTGTCTGGGACATCCAAAAGATGCCAAACGCCACCCCTTCCTACTGGTGAACACCTGTCTTCTCCTCTAAAGAGGTGCTCTGTGTGTCAAATATAAAGATCTTGGGAAAGGTGATTCTCCAAACCCTTTAGGAAGGTGAAGTCTGTGAAGGAAGGGCTTGTGCCTTTGCCTGCGGATCTGCAGCGATGCCAGCATGGGAAAGCTTAAGTGACTGGTGGACCTGGTGGAAATATCTGAAATTACTCATATCTGAGCCCACAGTTCTGCCTGCCTAAAGGTAAACCAACCATCTTGGGCATAAACAGCTTCAGTCTCCAGTTTGTCTGAGTTTGACTGGGGAGCCGTGTGAGCCCTCCAGGTCGAGCATTGGTAACCTGGCTTCTCGGCTTTGAACAGCCTAAAGGACACTAAGAACAGCTACCATCTGAGTGCCCACTATGCCACATGTGCCAGACTGATCCAGGAGCCTGCACCAATCACTGCACCGTGGGCAGCAAGGCTCAAATCCCAGCACCACACTTTAGCAATCCACCCAAATTCAACAGCTAGCAAACAGCTAACCCAGAAGCAGAGTTCAAGCCTGGGGCTGCTAGGCTCATGGTCTTCTTACTGAAAACATTGCTTTTCTTAGATCACAGCAGTCTTTCCTCCAAAACCCACTGGACCATCACTTTCCTCTTTGGTTTCTTCAACATTCTGTCGGGAAAATCGTCAAGCGTGGAGATAGAATTTTTTTATGCTCACCACCATAGTTGTAGCATGACATTTGACCCCAGGGACTTTATCACAGATTCTAGCCCCTTATCCATTCATCAGCTGAAAGGAAAATATCACAGTACCTGCTCAAAGGCTATGGATCACAGTCCCCGCTCGAACAACACATTAATGACCACGGCAGTCAGGCGAGAAGCTCCTTTAGTTATATGTCTTTTAACTTGTCTGGGGGCTAGAGAAATGGCTCAGCAGTTGAGACCACCTGCTGCTCTTATAGCAGACCAAAGTTAGATTCTCAGCTCCCCTGTCAGGAGGTTTACAGCCCCCGTAATTCCAGATCCAGGGGATCTAACATGCTCTCCTGGCCTCTACAGACACTTATGAGAATGTATACATGCATGTGTGAATGTAAACATACATACATACATACATACACACAAGTAAATTTGGACCAAGTGTGGTGGCACATGCCTTTAAACCCAGCACTTAGGCAGGGGCAGGCAGATCTCTGTGAGTTTGAGGTCAGACTGATCTACGTAATGAGTTCTAGTACAGCCAGGGCTACCTAGAAGAGACCTGTCTCAGAAATGAACAAAACAGGACCTTTGCTTGCCCTCATTTAATTTTTAAAACTTTGTTCCACCTTGCTCAAGGTACTTAGTAGTCCTATCCAATCCGATAGTCCAAATGGGGATGGGGTGTGGCTCAGCTAACAGAATGTGGGGCCTTGGTTGGATTCTTGTGCCTAGACTCATTCCCATGTTTACATGCCATTTCTTTTACTCATAGCAGGTTACATGTTTCCACATATTTAAATACTTCCCATCCCTATTTCCTCCAAATGGTGTCCATATCTTATACTTAAGGCCGCCTCCATCTTCTATATTTCCACTCCACAGACTTAGTTTGTATATCATCTTGAAGACTGCGCATGTAAAACATTTTCAAGCCTTTATTTTCTATGTGTGGATGTTTTGCTTGCATGTATGTCTATGCACCACATGTATTCCTGGTGGCTGCAGAGTCCAGAGAAAGTGAATTCCCCAGGACTGGAGTTGCAAATGGTTGTGAGCTGCCATGTGGGTGCTGGGAAGTGAACCCAGGTCCTCTGCAAGAGCAGCTAGTGCTCTTAACCGCTGAGCCATCTCTCCAGCCCTGGACATATGAAACTTAAAGCTATAAAAATAATGAAACTATTCACAAGTAAGATTTTACAACATGTCATGTAATCTAAGTGTCCATCAGAAGATGGATAAACAAAATACAATTATTCAACCTTCTTAAAAAGGAAAAAAATAGTAGCACATACCACAGCATGGATAAAACTTGAAGACATTATATACTAAGTGAAATAAACCAGACACAGGGACAAACACACTCAGGATTCCACTTAGATGAAGTACTCAGATCAGTCAGAGCACAGAGACAGGAAGAATGGCCGTGTCCAGGGCCGGGAGAGGAAGGGAATGGCCAGGGAGCCAGTGTTAAGTGGGCATAGCTGTTCAATTTGGGAGAACAAGCAAGTTCCAGAGGTGGATGAGACAGAACTAATGACACAAAACTGTACACTTCATGGGTTCATAATGGTAACACTTATGTTATATTCATTTACCACAATAAAAAACAGCATGGCTAACATAGTATAAAACATGACTGAATGTAGAAGAAAGCCTGGGAGACATTATTTTTAACAAGCAACATATAAACACTATATCCACGATCCTGAACAAACTGTTAAAAATCTGAGATCATGAGCTGTAAACTTTTACCCAAATAGATACTGATATCAATCAGCTTAATGAGTAATTTCCAGCATGGCCTCTGGGTAAAGGTCTAAACCTGGTACACACTGTGGACACCGAACATCCGTCCTCCCAGTTCTGGCCTCGAGCCTTCTCTATGCCCCAAGACAACCTCAACCTCCAAATTCAGGCGCTTGCCTCTAGATTCTTGCTGGCTTCAACCACTGGGTTAGCAGGGATCTAAAGGCAAAGGCAGAAGCTGGTTCCCTCCCTGTTGGAATGAGGTGGTGATGTTGTCCCGTCAAAGGCTGCAAGCCATGAGGCCTTCTCCAAACAGCGCTCCTGCCCAGTCAAGTGACGATTCCATCCATCTGCCCTGGGGCTGGGTGGCTCCCCATTAGCCTTGGTGTAAGGTATAATCCTTTGTTTTGTTTTGTTTTGTTTTCCCTAAACCTGTCCATTCTAAGTTGAACTCCTCAAATTCTCAGATGGAGTAAGCTATTATGGAGCAATCCTTTTGTACACTGGAAAGATGTGTGGCTCTCACTGGCTAATAAAGAGCTCACTGGCTGAGGACTAGGGAGGATTCTGGGGGCAGAGAGACAGCTGCGAGGAAGAAGGGTGGAGTCCTGGGAATCTCGAGGAGATGCAGATGAAGGAGGAGATGAACATGCGGTGTTGAGATAAGGTACTGAGCACATGGTAGAACAAGGGTAAAATATGACTGAATTCAAGATGTAAAAGCTAGTTGGTAACAAGCCTAAGCTATCAGTCAAGTATTTATAATTAAGTCTCTGTGTAGGTATTTGGGACTGGCTGGCATGACAGAGCTGACCAGTGGGCCTGATGAAAAACTCGGCCTACAGTAAGTTCTCTGCTTCTACTGAGCCCCAGGTGACACAGACCCAAAAGATGCCTAGAGCTTTATGTATTAAAAAAAAAAAAGAAAAGAAAACCGAGAGTATAGGAAATTCTACTGCTAAACGTAAGTAAGAGAGAGACATCAAGGACATCAGTTTAGAAAGTTTAAAAACCATATTAGGGAGCTGGAGAGATGGCTCAGCAGTTAAGATCATTTGCTGTTCTTGCAGAAGGACCCAGGTTTGGTTCCCATCAGCCACATGGTGGTTCACAGCTACCTATAACTCCAGTTCCAGGAAATCCAATGCCCTCTTCGGGCTTCCAGAGGTGGCACACATGCACGTGGTACATATATACACAAGCCGGTAACACACTAAACACACAAAATTTAAAAAAATCAACAACAAAACACTGAAAAAAAAAATACTAGTGCCTGGGCCCGCCCTTATTCTCCCTCAGAATTTAGCAAGTCTATTCTCTCAGAAAGTGCAGTGACACCATCTACATCCAGAACAAATTCTCTGAAGAGGTCTCCTTGACTGAAAGGCAGCAGAGTCTGCTGTTTCTCCTGCCTTTCTGGATATGCTTTATGAAGATCTTCAGATTTCCCTAGTTTTATAATTGAATTCTCCAGAAAATATGACCTCCGGGGAATGCACTTTAAAGATGTCAGGGCCTGCAGAGAGAAGTGTTCACCATCATAAGCATCAGCGCACATCTTTCTGATAACACAGACAAGTGTGCTTTCCTCCATGTGGAAGGACCGGAGGTGTCAGAACATGAAGTCTGGAGCAGCTTCAGGAAGGAAGGAAATGAGAGAAGCCAGGACACAGCATTTCCTCCACGGCTCTGTGCCGCTGGCAGTTGACTTTGGACAGGAGGTCAGCAGTTGCTGCCAGGCGGATTCTTCAACGAAAGTACCAGAGGATGAACAGGAAGTAAATGCTACAAACTGTGGGGACCCCCACAGATGCGAGAGGGAGTGCCATAGGGCTTTTCCTCAACACCACCTCCTCCCCCATCTCTAGTGAATTCTGGTTCTAGGGCCTGTGGACCCTTGAAACAAAGGAACCACACTCTGGCTTGGAGGGGATGATTTCAGAAACTAAGGAAGAAAAATAAAGGTGTCTGCAGCAACAGCCTGCCTTAACCTTTCACCTGCAATGGTCATCACATCTCAAACTTGTCCTGACAAGGAAGGCAGCATTCTCAGCCTGGGGTCTGTGCCTGAGCTTCCATCAATCATGGAAGAGCCCTTCAGTCCTCAGAGTTGTAGCAAATGCCATGCAGGAAGACACTAAGATCCTTCAGTAAACTATCCCGGCAGGAGTTGGAACTAAGGCTTCCACCCCCCACCCAGTGAGCTAACGTTCCCTCTCTTTCTCAATTTAATCTCTTTTTAAAAACGGAAATTGCCCATTCACCTTTACATTAGTTTTCTATTTTCGAACAAAACCATGTTGACAGAGGCAGGCCCCACAACTATAACATTTTAAGGCATTTATGGGGGAATTTTTTTTTTCAAAAGACTTAACCTAGGAGCTCCTCAAAGTATGCTCCAAAACTGACATTTCTTAACTCATGTGTGAATCTCATTTATGAGTGAAAATCTACAACCCACTGACTCGTCACTAGGTAAGTGAGACATGTCTGAGCTGGGCAGCTTAACAACACCTTGGATCCAGAGCCCCACCGCGGTGCAGGTATCACCGAATCTATACCATAGCGGTTGCACAAGTCGAGACTGGGTGAAAGTTTAAAGTGAAACTCGAGGGTGCGGCTGCAGATAGCAGCACAGCGAGCAAGTGGAAGCAGGCAGCCCAGAGGCGCTTTCAGGAGGGGGCCAGAGAATATCTGCCCACACGGCTCCAAGCAAGGAGTCACCTGCTAGAGATCTGGGACACAGGCATTGGGTTTCTTTTCTTATCTATTGGTTCAAGTAGGAGCTTGCCTTTCAGCCTCAGAAGATTTATAAAGACACAGGAATTCTTTTATCCCCCAGCCTATTTTAGCCTGCAAAGTATTCTTGATGTTTGGGAAGAAATAATCAAGAAAGGGATTAAGAAAACTGAAGATTCAGAGAGAAAGAATGTGGAGAAAACTGGCTGGCTGGAGTTAAAAATATCAGCAACTATTCCCAGGGTAGGGAATCTGGGTCATTTTAAAGACTGTCAATAACCAAGCACCATCGAAAACAGGCTTGTAGCTTTACACACAACAAAAATGACCATGGCTTCTTAGAGAAGGACTCACACATTAGACAGAAGTTCCTTTTCAAGATGCACAAGAGAAAACACCAAGATGCAAGTGACTTAGATGGTTGAAAAGGACTTAATGTCCTAACACAGACAGTCAGGCCTTCCCTTCCCCCAAATACGAAGGACCACACCTCGTGGGGAAAGCGTACGGAAAAGTGAATGAGCAGAGCTTATAATTTCAGTCTCAGCTCTCACTCACTCTTTACAATTTCGATTTAAGCTTTAGTTATTAGTAATAACTGAATAAAAAACACCAGGAGTTAATGATTTTCAATCTGATTTGGTAAGGGGTGCCGCTCCCTATAAGCGTAAGGAAGGAGAAATGGTCGTAATTACTTTAAACTAAGCTAAAGTTTTGTAGGAAAGGGAATAATATAATCCTCTGATAGAGCCCCGCAAGGTCAAACGGCACTAGAGATGGCAGCTAATGGACAACACTGCAAGTAAAGTCTGGCATGCACACAATAACAGGGCCTGGAGGATGAGCAGCAAAGTCAGCCCCAGACTGCAAAACAGCAAAGATGGGGCAGGCATGGTGGCATGTGCTTTGTGAGTTCAAAGACAGCCTAGTATACATAGTGAATTCCAGAGCAGCTAAGGCTACATAGTGAGACTCTGCTTTAACCCACCCATTCCCCACCAAAAAAAGAAAAAGAAAAAAGAAAAGAAAAAATGAAAAGGAAGACAAATCTAACCCTTCTAGGAGATGAGGCAATTCAAAGTGGAAGCAGTCAGGGTCACCTCACACATATGGAAATTTGAAAGTGAGCCACAAAATGTAAGAAGTCGATGAATCTGGGGATTCATTATTTTTTTGTAAGTTTTTTAAATCTTTATTTTTATTTCACATGTTTAAGTGTCTAGCCTGCTTATGTCTGCGCATCACACGCATGCAGTGTTCACAGAGGCCAGAAGAGGGCGTCAGATCCCTTGGGACTAGAATTACAAACTGTTGTGAGCCACCAGGCTGGTGCTGGAAGTCTAACCCAGAGCATCTGAGAGGGAAGGGCAGTGCTCTTAACTGCTGAGCCATCTTTCCAGCCACCACATTATTTTAATAGCAGTTGGGATAAGATCAAGCTAGAAAGAAATAGGGAAAGATTTAAATCACAGATTGCCATGACAGAGAGCAAAACCTGGGCTTTAATTATGGTACAGATACTAATGGTAATGTCTGGCAGTTGACATAGACTGAAAAGCTAATTGACTTATAAATAGCAAAAACATATAATCACTGGGCAATGAATTAACTGTGTCCTAGAGCAGTGTTTCTCAGCCTTCCTAATGCTGAGCCCTTTAATACAGCTCCTCATGTTGTGGTGACCCCAACCATAAAATTAATCTTGTTGCTACTTCCTGAGTTTTGCTACTGTTATGAATCATAATGTAAATGTCCATATTTTCTGATGGTCTTAGGTGATCCCCGTGGAATGGACCCCCAGGTTGAGAACCACTAACCTAAAGACTCCAGAGTTCTGTTTTGGGCCAGCTAGCACTATGATTCTTGTTCAGACACGAGGGTGATTGGTCATTGTTTTGTTCTGTCTAGTTCTCCACACCATTTTGCTTTGTTTTTACATTGATAAGTAAGGCTAGATAGATGGCTCAGAGGTTAACAGCACCAGCTGTTCTTGCAAAAGACCAGGGTTCAGTTCCCAGCACCCACATGGCAGCTCATAACAGTTCTTAACTCAGTTCCAGGGTTCCATCACCCTCTCTGACCTCCAAAGGCACAGGCATGCAGGCAATGCACACACCTGTATGAAGGTAATACTCTCATACACACAAAGGCAACAAGTAATCTTTCAAGAAAACTTTAAAAGATAAAATTAATAAACGGTTGAAGCTTAGCGATGCTTTTCTGTGTCCACTGAGATGAGCACTTGCTCTCCCTTACCCTGGTAAAGCTACATAGCGACATTTTCAAATGCCAAACTTTTGAATTCTTGGGTTGGATGCTAGCCCTTTTTAAACTGAAAGTTTTGAGTTGCAACTATTTAGTTAGAGATTTCTATACTATGCTCCCAACTATAACTATATAACTATAAGATATTGACAACCCAATTCTCCCCTTTCTCCCCCAATACCGGGATGTACATGTGAGACCAGCACTACCACTGAGCTACCTCCCCAGTCTATAAGCCTCTTCTCTTGTAAAAGACTGGGTCAGACTGAACAAGTGAGAGCCTGCCTAGCCTCAGAAAGTGAACCAGGAACTCTCTTTCCCCTTCTCCCCCTCTGCAGGCCCTTTCTCCTCTCGCTCTGGCTCCTCCCCTCTGGTTCTGGCCCCTGGCAAACACTATTCTTTCTGCACAGATCTGTCCCTTCTGGACGTTTTGAATTCTACTGAACTCATACAATATGAGGTCTTGGTGTCATTCTCTCAGCGCGGTGTTTCCATGGCCATCCTGTCATTTTCAAGTAGAAACTCTCAGTTTAAAGCACATGGAACCATTATGCACAGGCCAGCTGGATGTGTATCCCATTTCCACCCCTCGCTAGACTTTCAGGATTTAAAACAGACAGCTCTGCATCCTGACTTCTCCACACGTATGACAGTTTACTAGAATGGGGCTCGCAATTGTAGTGACATTTAAATGAATTCATATATGTGAAGAATTCAGACAGCACCTGTACAGATAGGATTATCTGCACTGAAGAGAGCCAATTCTGGGGTAATATTTTCAAAATATTTTCTTTTTAAATACAGGGTCTTACTATGTAGCACTTGCTCTATAGACCAGGCTGGCCTCAAACTCACAAAGATTCATCTGCCTCTGCCCCTTTAGTTCTGGGATTAAAGACATGCACCACCAGACCTGGCCCTCAAACCCTTTTTCATAGCACTGAGGTGTTACAAGGTCTGGGGCTGAAGAGGCAGCTCAATGAGTAAGAGCACTGGCTTGTCGTCAAAGGACCTGGGTGCCAGCATCAGTGCCAACACCCATAGGCAGGCAGTCATAACTATTTTAACTGGAGTCCCAGGGATTCAGAGTCCTCTTCTGGCCTTCTTGGGTACTGAATTCATATAAAGAAAAAAAAAAGACAAATCTTTAAAATAAAATTGGAGATCCTAAGGAAGAGGAATGGGGGAATGAGCTAATAAGTGTTAGGTTCCTTTGGGGGAATGAAAATGTGCTGGAAATAGTAACGACAGGGCTGGGAACACTGAAAGTCACCAACTCATATACTTACTGGGATGTTTTAAGATAGATGATTATTTGAATTTTTAAATATTTATTTATTTATTATGTATATAATATTTTGTTTGCGTGTATGCCTGCAGGCCAGAAGAGGGCACCAGACCTCATTACAGATGGCTGTGAGCCATCATGTGGTTGCTGGGAATTGAACTCAGGACCTCTGGAAGAGCAGGCAATGCTCTTAACCTCTGAGCCATCTCTCCAGCCCCCGATTATTTGAATTTTAAAGAGTTAGTGTCTCTTCTATTTCAGAAATCTCAATACTTTACTCAAAATGGCAAAGGCTTACATGAATGCTCTACCTTAAAAAATGGCAGACATGTTAACAGCTTAATCAGTCCTACCCCTGAAGTTTTACCCGAATTCACATTTTAATAAGCATTCTATTCTCGCAACTTCTACCTGCTCTAGGATGGTAACAAGGGTAGCACAGTGTTACCTGCATGTTCGCCAGGTGGGAAAACATCAAAGAACAATTTGTAGGGCCAGTGAGATCTCAGCAGGTAAAGGCACTCAACTAGTGACCTGAGTTCAATCCCTGGAGCCCACGTGGTGGGAGAGAACTGAGCCCTGCAAGTTTTCTTCTGGCCTCCACACATGTGCTATAGCAACACACACACATACACTCATGTACGTGTAAATAAGTATTCTTAAAAGAACAGTTTGTGTGTGTGTGTTGCTGAATACTGATCCCAGAGCCTGATGCATTCTACGCACACACTCCACCCAGAAAATAATGAGCAAATTTAAAATTGGAAATCATTTTTACTATTAGATTGAATTAATAAATATATAAATAACAGGATCTGACCCTTAAGTGAGACATCATTTGTTTCAATTTCCTCCTCCTTCTTTTTTTTTTGTGTGTGTGTTTTACACAAGTCTTTTGTATCCCAGGCTGGCCTTAACTCACTATGTAGCTACAGATGGCCTGCCTCCACCTCCTAAGCGCTGAGATTATTGGCATGTACCTGCCAATATCTGCCATAATTGGCCACAGCACCTGGTACACGTGATGCGATACAAACCAGGGCTGCACATGTGCTAGGCAAACTCACAACTAAGTGAGCCACACCCCCAGCCGTAGCTTCAATCTCTGACTCTAACTAGTTTCAATTGTCTAGCTCTGTGACCTTGGGAAAGTCAACAGGCAACTCCTCGGAATGTTAGTTTCTTATCTATAAAATAAGATATTAGTCGTCTACTTCACAGTGTACAACAAGGATTAAATCTGAAATGTCACTAAACATCTGGAACACCTCCTAACAAAAGGCAGGCACTCAGAAAATGCTGGCTGGTCATGGGTCAGGGGGAAGAGTAGGGGCTAGAGGTGCTTGCTGTGATGGTGCCAATCATGAGGGAGGGAGAGGGACAAGGGAGGAGGACCATCATCACCCAGACTAATTGCAGCATAAATAATACAGCCAAAGCAGTGTTTCTGGGTGGAGCTAACTTCTCTAAACTGCAATTGTGTACTTGAGAAGAGGGAGAAATGTGACTCTGTGGTTACTGATCATGGGGAAAGAGCAGAGGACATCCCTTTCTACCAGGCGGTATGCGAGCTGTGTGTTCATAACAGCCAGCCACAGGGTTTGGCAGTCACAAAGGAGATCCCTATGTGTGGGTTCAAGAAAGCTTTTGCCAAATACCTTCTGGGGATAAAAGGAGGATATGAAATTAATTTGTTTACTTACATAAAAAATGCCCTGTACTTCTAGGAAAGAACATTAGCTCTGCCATTAAATCATCAAACATAGCCATCTGCCTCCACCCGTCTTTTCTGAGGATTCTGCACGCTGCCTCCAAATCTCCCTCTGCCTTGCTCCTCACACTGTGACTAGGAAACCGCAAACCCGCACACTTCTCTATGCCTGGGGTTCTTCCACCTGCCACCGGCAGTAAAACTCCCTGGCTGGGCAGACACACCTTGTTAAGACCTAGTCCCCACCACAGGTTTGGCCTCATCTCCTGCCATCCTCCTCCTAATCACGAACCCCAGTGTTAGGCAAACCAAATGCCATGGCAGCACTCTAAGGCCCCACGTACTTGTGCACCTGCTTGGTCCTCTGCCCAAGTGAAAACAATACAGGCAGATAAATAAGACACAGCAAAGCAACTGTCCTCATAGTACAGCGAGACTGCAATGCAAGGTGGGGCAGGGTGGTGCACGCCTTTAATCCCAGCACTCGGGAGGCAGAGGCAGGCGGATCTCTGTGAGTTCAAGATCACCCCAGTCTACAGAGTGAGTCCCAGGACAGCCAAGACAGCCAAAGCTACAGAGAAACCCTGTCTCAAAAAAACAAAACAAAAAAAGACTGTAATTCAGCATTACAGTCACACCACCAGCCTGCAACCATAGGTGGCCTTCACCTCCGTCACCATCTTTTGTGTGCACTGACGCTTCCCTTGGTTAGGCATAGATAATGAGTATTTTTTAATTTAATTTTTAGATTTTTTTTCGAGAAAAGGTTTTACAGTGTACTTCATGCCAGCCAGAAACTCACTGTGTAGCCCAAGCTGGCTTCAAACTTGTGGCAATCCTCCTGCCTCAGTCTCCCAAGTCCTATGATTACAAGCATGTGTCACCATGCCGACCTGAAGCACTTATTATTTTTCTCTCATCATTGCAAAGGGAGACAACAATGAGGCCACAGGGCTGCAGATCGTCCTGATTAACATCTGCCCTGCAAAAAGCTAATTTTAATTTTAAGCATTTCAAGTCATAATAAGAGACAACTGACCTCTCTTACATCCTCTATGGAATATAAGAATAAATTTTGAGCATATTGGTCAAATTCACTTGGAAGTGAATTTTCAGTGATTTACCGTTAACTAATTCTTTAATAACAGCAAACCTATTACTTGTACGACCAGTCTCCTTAGGGCCCTAAGCAGTTCACTGAATGTCCTTCTCTGTGTCTTAGTTTATTAACTATTTGACTTTAAGACTAAATGTGACACTATGTAAAACTGGAGGTTCCTCTCCCACCCACCAGTTCCTGAGTAACCACTCTAAGGCTTAATATTAATTACAAACTGCTTGGCCTATCAGCTCAGGATTATTATTAACAAGCTCTTACCATTTAAATGAACCCATCTCTATTAATCTGTATATGGCCACATGCCCCATAGCTTACCAGTAATGCTTTGGCATCTTACTCCTTCAGCAACTGCTGGCATCTCCCAGACTCTGCCCCCTTTTCCCCTATATCTTTGCTTGGGTTTCCCATCTGACCCTATTCTGCTTGGCTATTGGTCAAATTGGCTTCTTTATTAACCAATGGTAATAAAACATATTCACAGCATACAGAGGGGCATCACACATCAACACTGATATATTTTCTTCTTAGAACCTTTGAATCAATGACAGATCAATCTTCAACAGCATTCATGTGTGCTACTTGAACACTGGTTTGCTAACCTACAGAAGCATCAGCTGATGGACAGGCAAATGCAACAATGCCCCCAAAATAAAGGAAGAAAGAAAAGGAACCTGGAAGTCTTCATGTCCACAGTGATCCAGATACTAGAATTACTGACTCCAGACACCGGCATCAAGAACCTGGGGTACTGAAATCTGTGGGTTCAGAATCGTCAATATTAGCATCATGACACCCAGTCTTGAGAGCTGCTGAGTCTCTAGGACCACAACAGGCACCTGTAGAGTATGATTCCAAAGCAAACTCACTCTCCCCTCACTACACCTCCAGGGGTCCTCAGGGCTTTCCCATAACAGATTAACACTGTTAGATGACATCTCAACAAGGTCCTTCCACTGAGCTCTGGGAATCCTTAAAGCAACACACAGTCCCTAAAGAAGAAAGCTAGAGGCCCCCACCCCACCCTCCAGCCCCAGCACTAGGGAACAGGGAAACTGTCTTGCCAGATAGTTACAAAATCCTTTCAAGGCACAATATGTTGATATGGAAATGGCTGGCTACAGACAATGTCACTCTCTGACACATGGAACTGTTGCGGGAGCTCCTTCCGCTCCTTCAGCCAATAGCCGCTGAGAT
>LOEQ01000362.1:696503-707497 GCA_001685075.1 Bramus lutescens | reverse complement strand
CGTCAGGGCCGGCGCTCCCAGGGCCTCTCCGGGAAACTGAGGCATGGGCCGTGAGTTGCTCGTACTGAGATCCACTCCCAACCCCTACCCCGCGCACCCGCGCCACCTCTAACCTAGAAAACCCAAATTCTCCGCTGCGCGATGAGCTTATACCAAGTGAAGGCTGGCCTAGAACCTCTGATCGGGATTGCAGAGGGTGCACCACCAGGTTTCTCCCCTCTTCCCATGTATTTTTTCCCCTCCAGAGCAAAGTCTCGCAGAGCAATTTTGAGAATTTAAAAGCAAGGAATCACAGACTACAGGAACCAGACACACAATTTTCTCAGACTCCGCGCAAGATTTCTGCTTGTAAAAGATCGCAAGTGCTTGGAGGTGTTGCTGCAATTGCCGGGCTTCACTTCCAGATTAAGGGATCTAGCTACCTAGTAGATCTGAAGAATGCAGGCATCTTCTATCACTATGCACACATAGCTAAGATAAGCCTTTATTTCAAAATTTTCGTTAACTATAGTTTCTGGATTCCTCTACTCTTAAAAGATCATAGTAAACTAGACAGCATAAAGTGTGTCGTCTGGTTCATTTTAAAGCGCACGGCTGTAGGTACAATCCAACACCACCATCCTGTCCATCACCAGACCTTTTCGTTTTCCCAAACCATAGAGGGACTCACCACTCCCTAGCCCCAGCAATCCCTCTTCTCCAGTATCCTCAAGGATTCCTCCACCCTGGACACCCTCATAAATAGAATCCACAATACCTGTCCTTTTGGCGCCTGGCTTATTTCACATAGAGTAAGGCCCTATGTTCCACCTGTGCTGTACTGTGTGTCAGAATTTCTTTCCTTTTTACTGCTGAATATATCTCACCACCTAAATACACTACATTCTGTTGATGCGCTTGTCCCCTGGGCATTTCAGTGGGGTTTCCCTTTTGGTTATTGTGACTAAGGCTATGACCCAAAGTGTACACATATCTACTGGAGTTACTGCATCCAATTCTTTGGAGCGTGTATCTAGAAACTGCTGAGTCACCTATATTATTCTCCTCCTTTGCCGTCTGAACACTGAGGGAAGAAATTTTTGTAGTAAAACATAAATATTCCAGATTTTTATTTTAAAAATTAGCAAATACTTCAGTCGCCCGTGAAACAATGAGCTTTCCTCCTCCTTTTCGAGTAACACAGAAAATCTATTACCTAGAGAGATAATAACCGCTATTCTTTTTTTTTTTTAAATAGATCCTCTATCTATTTTGTGGCTCTGGCTGTCCTAGAATTTGCTATATAGACCATGCTGGCCACAAACTCCCATAAATCCACCTGTCTCTGCCTCTGCTGGGCGCTGGAGTTAAAAGTGTGCACCATTATGCCTGGCTGATAAAAGTTGTTATTATTAACTAACCACAACTGTGTTTTCTGTGTATACACTTTCCTAATGTGGCTTAGATCAAGTATTCCTTATGAAAGCCAGATGAACTAAAAGCCAAGATTCCATTTTGAAATTAAAACAACATTGGAATGTTTTAAC
The DNA here is from genome assembly GCA_001685075.1 of Bramus lutescens. Taxonomy (NCBI): domain Eukaryota; kingdom Metazoa; phylum Chordata; class Mammalia; order Rodentia; family Cricetidae; genus Bramus; species Bramus lutescens. The sequence goes on along the minus strand of LOEQ01000362.1, from coordinate 705,971 downwards.
TCAGCTCTATCTAAACTTTTCTCTTTTTAACATTTATTTATTTACTGGGGTAGGGGACACTCGAGGCAGCGGTTTCACAAGGAGGTCGGAAAACAACTTCTGGGAGTCAACTCTCTCCTACCACGGGGCCATGAGGCTTGACAGCAAGTGTCTTTCTCTCTGAGTCATCTCTCCTATCCCTAATCGAAACATGCTCCTTTCTCCTAAGAGTCAGGTCCTGAAGAACCAGGCTATTGTCTCTCAGAGACTGGTTCTTTGGTTGGTCCACTAAAGTTTGAGGCTAATTGCCTGAGGGCGTCACCAAGATCTAAACCAAGACTGGTGTAACACTCTTCTGAAGCAGGCCAGTACAGGAATGGTTTAGGCCCCGAGACTCCCATTTAGTCTGGGGCTCCGCATCCCCTTGTAATAGTGTACACCTGCTCCCATCTCCCAACCATAGTATACATTTCCAGACCTGGAACTGGTAACAATCAAATAGTTTCTGTCCAAGTATATTTCCAACATAGCCACATATAAAGAAGAAAAAAAGGGGAGGAGAGCTGATCTGGCCTGCACTGGTTTTATATATGTTTCCAGTAAGGTGAAGCCGTGTCCTCCCTTTTAGAGAGAATCTCCTACTTACCAACCGTGCCTGTGCATAACTGGCTGTGCGCGTGATGCAATCCAGGAAGAGACAGACATGCACAGTAAGAAAAGTGAATATATGACCTAATCTATCAGTCAAAAGAGAACCACCCAAAATACACCCTTTGTTGACCAACTCCTCCTTCCTGCAGGCCATGTGGAGAGTCAGCTGCTGCCTGGAGCCCTTAAACACTCTCTCCTGGGGCCCACTGACAATCTTGGCAGGGGATCTCTCCCTAATCTGTACTCTTACTTGGCTCTGAATAAAGTTATTTTGCTTCTTTTGTAAATCTGTGCGATCCCTTGTTTTCAACCCTTTGGATAAGAGGCCAAGAACATGAAACACCCAGTCCACGGTAACTTTTCCACTCATCATGGGAAACTCACTGCGCTCTTAACACAGAACAGGGCTGTGCTGGGCATTTGGGATTCAGCCTGCCCAACAGACAATAGGCTCCCTGCCGTCCTGGAAGTCATATTCCGCAGTGATGTGACAGGAAATAAATTATTTACCAGATCAGCATGGAGCGGAGAGGACCGTAAAGAAAACAAGCCAGGGGACATAACAGATTAATAGTGAAGGATTAACCCCTGATGCCCTGGGCACCCGTTGCATCTAAGAATTAACTTCTCTCAGCTACAGCAGGGTTGACAGTTGTCATAATAGTCCTTGAAGGAATGGGAAAGGCAGTTACTCAACATATTTCTTTTTCCTTTTTGGTGCTCAGATGAGGAATTTAGCTAAAATCAAGGGCGAGAGGTTTCTTTGACCATAAAGGTGATGGAGAAGTCTCTCTGCGAATGAGTCATTTTCTGAGACCAAAATGAGGAAGAAAAAGCCTTGCACAGAGCTAAGGCAGCGCCTTTCAGGTAGAAAAAAACTGCAAAACTCTGAAGCCAAGAGCAACTTGGCAAATTTCAGAATCACAAGCAGGTCTGGTATGACCAAGCAACTAGAGAATCATGAGATGAGACTAGAAAACACACAGGCCAGCAAGATGGCTCAGCGGGTACAGGTGCTAGCTACCACCAAGTCTGAGGACCCAAGTGTGCTCCAGGAAAGTTGCTCTCTGACCCTTACATATGCACAGGAACACTAAGTAAGTAAATAAAAACAATAGAAAGTAAACAGGAGTGAGGTTCGTCCTGAGTCTAGCCGGCTGTGACAGACTGAGTTCTATAATCAGTATCCTCAGTTGAGAGGACTGGAATAAACTAATCAGAAGAGATCTATGTAGGACCAGGGATATAGCTTGGCTGTTAGAATGGTTGTCCAGCATGCCTGAGGCCTTGGGTTCAAGTCTCAGCACCACACACTGGCCGAGATGGCACATACCTGTCATCTCAGTACTCAGGAGGTGGAGGCAGGAAGATCAGAAGTTCAAGATCACCTTTGGCTACATAATGAGTTCAAAGCCAGCCTAGAGTACACGGGACCCTCCTGAAAGGTGGAGGATAGATAGAGAGGGTTGTGATGGGGTTGCCTTGAAAGACATTAAGGTTAAAATGTAACATTAAAACTTATAAACAGAGAGTGGAAAGATGGCACAGTTGGTACAAGCACTGGTTGCTTTCCCAGAGGACCTGGGTTAGAGTCTCAGCACCCACATGGCAGCTCACAATCATCTATAACTCCAGTTCCAGAGGATCAGAATGTCCTTCCGGCCTCTGCTCAAATCAGGCATGTACATGGAGCACAGACATACATACAGGCAAAACACCCATACACATAAAATAAAAAACAAAAAAATCTTTAAAAAATTTTATAAATGTATGCTTCCTTCTGCCACCAGTAGTTTTCAATAAGCCAAAGCACAGAATTCTTGTCAACTTTGGCGATCCCTGCCTTTCTGGATGCTTTGGGTCTGAATTTTCACTGTCCTCAGGGGGGACACTGCTGAAGAGCAGCTACTCAATGGCTTGGTCCCACAGCAGAGCCTTTTCTTGCATGTACCGGGTCATAGCCATAAGCCGATTAGAGGAGCAGGTTGCTGAAGCTGCCTCTCACAGGGTACCAGGCAGGTATTAATCCTGGAGCAGCTAAACAGCCATTCTAAGTCCTATTCCTAAGAGATGCTCCAGAGCTTAGTGGCGTTCTACAGATGACGCAGGCTTACAACTTCAATTGCTAAGAAGGGGTATCACGAGGAGATTTTTATGGACTATTCATAGAAAGGGAGTCAGACACCTTGGGGGGAGTCCATGACAGAGACAGTGGAAGAGGAGCCCCCAGGGAGGATGGGGATGGGAAGGGAACGCAGTGCTCCCTCAGAGGGTAGAGGAGCCTAGGGTGGTTTTGACATAGCCACTTCTATTTGGAGGACTTGGGCAAGAACAGGGCCAGCTCATAGCAGTGATTGCCAACCTGTGGGTCATGATCCCATCGACAAACCTCCATCTCAAAAAAATATTAGTCTTACCATCCATAACAGTAGCAAAATTACAGTTAGGAAGTACCAACGAAAGCAAGTTTATGGTTGGGGTCACCACAGCATGAGGAACTGTCCTGAGAAGCCCTGGTGCAGAGAAACATAACAAGCTCCACTCAGGAGCCTAGAGTGAGGCCAATTCCTACCGTGTTCTTAGAAAAGTTCCCTGCGAGGAAGCCTTTAACTTATTAAGAACAAAGCAGAACTGTACCCACTTTCTTTTTGGGGCCTCCTGGTGCTATGCAGAAGGCCTGTTGCTCTTCTCATCTGCCTGTGGAAGCTTCAACTGCCTTCAGATTTCATCACAGGAAAAAACAACAACAACAACAAAAAAAAACCAAGCCAGGCGTGGTGGCACATGCACATAATCCCAGGACTCGGAAGGTGGAGGCAGGTAGGATCTCCATGAGTCTGAGTCCAGCCTGGTTAAGATGGAGCACTCCAGGCAGCCTCGGCTACATAGTGAGAGANGAGAGAAAAAAAAAAAAGCCTGTAAAAAAAAACAAAATAGAGCCAGGTGGTTTAGTCCCAGTACTTGGGAGGCAGAACTCTGTGAGTTCAAGGCCACAGATCAACAGAGCTAGTTCTAGGACAGCCAGGACTGTTACAGAGAAATCCTGTCTCGAAAAACAAAAAACAAACAAAGAAAAACCCCACCAAAATAGGCAAACAAATGAATCGCCTTTAACACAAATACCCACCATAACATACCAAGCCTGCCTGAACATATGAATGCTGAACTCAAGCAATGTTTTTTAAATTTAATGTTTTTCATTTTATTTTTATGTGTATGAGTGGTTTGTCTGAATGTCTGTCTGGGTACCAGATGTGTACCTGATGCCTGTAGAGGCCAGCAGAGGGCATCAGATCCTCTGAAACTGGAGTTAGACAGTTGTGAGTTGCTATGTGAATGCTGGGAATTGAACCCAGGTCTTCTGGAAGGGAATCAGTGCTATTAATCCCTAATCTCCAGTCTCAAAAATAATATTTCTTTTAAAAGCCCATTCATTTTAGGAACCTGCCAAAGATATATCACTTCCTAAATAAGCGTCTGGCAATGTAGAAGCTAAAATACTGAAGACAACTTCGTTTTTATTTTATGTATATGAGTGTTTTGCTTGCATGTATGTTTGTGCACCACTTGTGTGCCCGGTGTCTAAGGAAGCCCGGAGAGGATGAAACTCCTTTGATCTCGTGCTCAGCGTGGTGTCTCCAGGCCCAAGGCCTGGCTGGGATGATCTACAGGAAGTCAAAGAGAACCTTTCCCTCTGCATGAGCAGAATATGGAGCCAAGAAAGGGTTTTATTTGTCTCTTCCCAGGACTGTATGTAGAAGACCAGCAGGGTGTGAGCAGAGATGAGCAAGGGCCCACCCTGAAGCTGCTCTTGGCTTTCCCAATCCTGGGCTGCAGGCATCCTGGGCCTCAGCAGATTGTATCTGCATCCCAGGCAGGGAGAACTTAGCCAGGATGTGATGGAAAGGAAAGTAGGGAATACCCAGGAATGGAAGGGACACGGTGAGGGTGGGATCCATCGTCTCATCGAGGACAGATGACAGGCGAAGGGGAAGCCTTTGTAAATGGTGGAATTTAATTTTTAGGAGAAGGGAGAGGACACGTGTTTGCTTAGGCATTTGTCCAGTGGCGTTTTGCAGGGTTCAAGGGTCTGAATGAAGCCGGTGTTTGAGCCACCTGAAGGCAGACTCCAGGAGGGAAAGGGACACTGGGGAGTGCAGGCTGTGTGCCGGGAGGGAGCATAGTAGGACAGATGATCCTTTCCACGCAGGCAAGCTTGCCCAGAGTTGAGTTCCCCCACTTGTAGACTGTACTGGGGATAGTCAGGCTCACCAGTGTTTTCTATTGCTGTGGACAAAGGGAGTTTTACCAGCTCACTCCTGACCAGGCTCTGTGGTTTGGATGCTATGCTATGCAAACTGAGTTAGACCTCTAGCATGTTGATATGGTAGGTGGGGAGAGTTGAGAGCATACCCCTCACACACCAGATACACACATAGATGCACACATGTCCCTTAGGCCCAGGAGATGCAGCTGCTAGAGACAGACAGGCTGATCCCTGCTACAGGAACCTTGGGCTTATGACTTCTTTGGCCTGGGACGCTTACTGCTCTGTTCCTGGTGAGCCTCCCCTGTCCTCGTTTTCAGATCAGCTGAGTAGGTGATACTGTGGTGTTCTAGAAAGGAATACAGGGGAGGCTCACAAGACTTGCTCAGATAAGTCATCCTTCATCATCCGGCCTCTTCACTTTCCTGACTTTTCACCTCTGGGCTTCTCTATAAATGGAGGCTTCCCTGTCCCACCCAGTCCCTCAGTCACTTTTAAAGTAATCACTCAGAGGCTTAATATTAATTACAAACCATTTGGCCTGTAGTTCAGGCTTATTACTAACTAGCTTTTACAATGGATATTAACCCATTTCTATCCGTCTATATTTTCCCACGTGGCATTACTTGGTCTCTAGTATATCTTGTAGTTCTAGAAGCTCGTTGGCATCTTGTTTCTTGGGCAACTGTCTGTGTCTCTCCCGACTCTGTCCTTTTTCCTTCCTGTATCTCTGTTTGGATTTCCTGCCTATCTCTATCCTGCCTTGCTATAGGCCAACTCGACTGTTTTATTAATTGATGGGAATAAAACATATTCCCATCATCCAAAAGGGTTATCCCACAGCACTTCTCACTTCAGATACAAATTCTTTGATGTAGTAAGTTGTTTTTGTCATTGTCTCCTCCTCCAAATTTGCCCAACCCCCAAAACAGTGGAAACCACGTCTCTCTGGTTTGTCCACTAGATCTCCCCGCCATCCAGACAGGGTCTGTCTCATGTGTGAGGCACAACTGTCTACCAGGTGAACATGTGCACCAACAGTCTGTCTCTGTCCCTGGCTACACACAGAACACTTTTTAATAAAAAAAATTATTTGTATGTATCTGGGTGTTTTTGGTCATGTGTCTGTCTGAACATGTGCATGCAGTGCCCATGGCGGTCAGAAGAGGGCATCAGATCACCTGGAACTAGAGTTGCAGATGGTTGTGAGGCACCATGTGGGTGCTGGGCACCAAAGCCCAGTCCTCTGGGAGAGCAGCAAGCTCTTTGAACCACTAAGCCGTCTCTCTAGCTGTTCTGGGACTGAATGAAAAGGGGAAGGAGGTTGAGCACAGGCGTATTCCTTGCTCTCTGCTCCTTGGCTATCCATTCCAGCAGCTGTCTCTCAAGCACCGACTGCTGTGCCTTGAGTTGTGAAGCAGAACAACTCCATTCTCCCCCTAAACTGCTTTTGTGAAAGGGTTTTGTTCCTTTGTTTTCCTTTTTCTTTCATCACAGCAAGAGGAAAAGAAACTAAGACACTCTTCCCTTGTCCTACCCTGGAGCAAAATGTCAAAAGGGCGCAATAAGGCAGAGAACATACCTGTAGTCAGAGTTTGGTTCCTAAACCCACAGCACATCCACCTGTAACGTCACCTCTGGGAACACGATGACTTTGGCTTCCATGGATACTACTGTCATGTACAGACACACACTCTCTTTCTCTTTGATGTATAATCCTTTTAATGTTCAGGTAAAACTTTAAAGATATATTAATAGGCCAGGCACGGTGGCGAACACCTTTAATCTCAGGACCTGAAGGGCAGAAGCAGGAGGATTTTTGTGAGTTCAAGGCCAGCCTCGTCTACATAGTGAGCTCCATGGCAGCTAGGACTACATAAAGAGCCTGTCTCAAAAAATAAATAAATAAATAAATAAATAAATAAAACAATAAAGATGTATCAGAGAACACAGCTTTCCATCAATCCAGAAGCTAAAAATCTCACCAGACAGCCCTGGAAACGTACAGGTGTATTCTCCGCTGCACTGTAGCCAACATGGGGGTCCTACCAGTGTATTCAGGAAGCACCTTGATTTATGCCTTTCTCTTGTTCTTTGACCACACAAGTTCTTATTGTGAAATGTTTTGCTCTTTTGTCTTTTTGAGGGGTCCCCCTCCCTGCTCTCAAATAAATCACACATAAAGGCTTATTCTTTGTTATGAATGCCTGGCCTTAGCTTGGCTTGTTTCTTGCCAGCTTTTGTTAAATTATTCCCACTACCTTTAGCCTCTGGGCTTTTATCTTTCTCCATTTCTGTTTACCTTTCTTTCCTTCTTTCTTTGTGGCTTGCTGTGTAGCTGTGTGGCTGCCCCCTGATGTCCACCTCTCCTTGTTCTCTTGCTCCTCTTCCTTGGTTCTCCTTCTATTTATCCTCTCTGCCTGCCAGCCCCACCTATCCTTGCTCCTGCNTTGCTCCTGCCTCGCTATTGGCTGTTCAACTCTTTATTAGGATCATTAAGTGTTTTAAACAGCAAAGAATCACAGTTTCACAGAGTTAAACAAATGCAATGTAAACAAAAGTCACATACATAAAATAATATTCCACAATATTTCCCTATTTTTCTTTCTAAACAAAATGAAAATTTTAAGTTTAACATAGTAAGACTGTATACAATAAGAAAAATTATCAAGTAAAGATAACATTCACTATGTACTAAATTCCAATTAATTTGTGTATGGTAAATTAAAAAAATACTACATAATCTATCCTATCTTAGTAAATTCAAAATTTTATACCTAACTTACTTGCTATCATATCTAAGAAAAACTTCAACTATAACTATCTAGTCTTCAACTCCAACAAAGACAATAGAAGGATATAATATTATTTAAGTAAACAAAACATTCATTGCAAATTACTTCTAAAAATTCTAGAAATGACAGAAACATCTGACTGTCTGGGCAGTCTCCCCAAGTTCCTCTGCAATGTTGGGGTATCCATCTTTAGCCTACAGGCCCATAATATCTAGAAGATTTTCCAATAAAGCAAGAAATTTGAAAGACTGCTCTGCCAATTTTGGCAACTTTTGTCAGTCACTTTCCTCTGTGTCCTGTAGAATGTCTGACAGTTTCTTCTGTGAAGCAGGAACTCTGAATGACCATCCCGCCTTGATTTGGCAAAGTTTTCAGGAGTCACTTTCTTGTGGTCCTTGCATGTTTATTCTGCACAGCACATAGTCAAAGGCAAGAGTAGTTTCCTTGCTCAGGGGCTAACCTTGCCACAATGAAAACAAAGTCCATAAGGAATTTCTTCAATGCCCGTATCTTCTCTGAAGTAAACTGGTGCTGCCAGGAGCAGATATGTCCCATTGTTATGAAAAACTTTAATAAAACATTTTAAATGCCATATTCTATAGGTCTTTGAAGTATTTGAAGATCATCTATTTATCTAAAATATATCTCTATATGATCTGGAAAATATACCTAGCATATCTACAAACTTGATTGTTATAGATGACTAACTACTGACCTATGTTTCTTGATTATCCTAAAGAGTTCATAATAATAGCTTTTAAAAACTAGAATTTTACCTTACATTTTTAAATGAACTGTGGGTACAATACCTGAGCAAAAAATATGTACAATATGTCGTAACAAAAATAACCTTAAATTGGTATCAATATACGAAATCCTTTTAAAAAGAATAGAAACACACACATATATACATATATGCACATACATACATATATATATATATATAGTGTGGGTGTTGTAACAAGAATTTCTTTAGATTTGTATCAATATACAAAAGTCCTTTAAACAAGAGTAAAAACATATATACAGCATAACAAGATTGACTTTGAGTTTGTATCCATATACCAAACTCCATGCCAATGCAAAATATCTGAGATTAATAGTTGTCCTTTTACCCTATATTCCCCTAAATATAACAAACATCTGCGGCCCGCAAAATAACCAAAGACCACCCCCACACTCCCTTTTCTCTTGGGAATGTGGACGTTGTATTCTCTAGACTGCTTCCTGCGGAATGTGGGTGAAGTATTTTTAGGGCCCCAGAGAGAAAATTTGAGATAATGGCCAAGTCCTGGGAAGACCAGTTATAACCTTTGTGGACAGATATCACCTGACAAGTTTCAGGAGGTCTCCCTTCATCAAACCAGATCCAAATCAACCTGGAACAAAACCACAGCCTCTTATTTCTTGTGGGAAAAAAAAGAAAAACCTCTTCTCCAAAGCATTTTGATTTCCATTTGACAAATACATTTTTTAAACATTCTTAAAATATCTAAGATGGTTGATTTCAACAATCCTTATTCTTTTAATTTCAGGTCTCTTAGCAGCTGTCCTTTGCTTTTCAGAAACCAAAAATTCAAAATCAACATGATACCATACAGAATTCAGACTCCCTGTGTGTCTTCCATCTTTACGTGGTTTTTTCTTTTACATTACTTTTACTGTTTCTTTAAAGACTTTATTTTATCATTTCTAATCTATTCCTTTCTATGAGTGATAAAGGGGGAGCAGGCCCTGCTTTTCGTCCAGCCCAGCTCCCGCACGGCTAGCTTATAC
>LOEQ01000362.1:663754-677155 GCA_001685075.1 Bramus lutescens | reverse complement strand
CCTGCCTCAGCAGATGGGGGAGGGAGTGGGCGTGGCTTGTCTCTTAAAGAGGCACAACAATCATTACACTCCCTATCTTTTGTTATGAGTGATCAATGCCCATGCAAGCTCCTGCTGTGGGTAGCTGATTGCCCCAGTAGAGAGAGCAGCCAGCAAGGGGGCAAGCCCCTTGGCTCACCTGCTGCTGTCTGAAGCTCACCTCTGTGCTGCTTTTGTAAACAAAGCGTTTAGAAGCCAGGGATCTCAACTGCTTTACTTAAAGTATCAAAATTATGAGGTGAGTGTGTTATCGGGATTAGAGACAGGAAAAACCAAAGCACAGAGGGGCCATGCAATTAGCCTGAAGCCACACAGCTGGTGCACAAACAAGATGGGTTCCAAACCCCTTTGCCACTCGGTCTCATTTCCTCCTATGCCCCAGCAGATAAGGGCATGAAACACTAGCTGGATAAGACCACACATTATCGCCTCCTTGGTCTGTTAGGATCACAAATAGACTATTAAATACCAGCTGGGGAGCTCTCCATTTCTCCACCCATCCCTCGCTCCCCCCCAGTGCAAAATTTTTATAGCATTTCCTATGAGTTCCTGAGGAGAAAACAACGGCCATTCCCAGAACTCCACTTACCCTTGCTGAGAGAGTACCAGGACGCCCCGTTGGTGATGCCGTCTGGGAAGTAATCACCGCAGTTCCAGCCTTGGTGCATCCAGCCATGCGCATAGGAGTAGACCTTGGCCAGCTGGAGAAAAGGCGGAAAATGACTACGAGCAATCCCAACTCACATAGCCGTGGCTCCGACTCAGTCTAACTAGGGGGACGCCAAGAGGCTACAATGATACCAAAGTACGTTATATGCTTCAGTGCAAGGAAGTGTGATCAGAGACAGAGGAGGTGATGAGGTGGTGGTGGTGTGCATGTGTGTGTGCATGTGTGTGCAAGTATGTGTGAATGTGAGTGTACATGCTTTTATGTAAGCGAGCATTTATGTATCCGAACTGCAGTTGGGAATTCTACAGTCCTTCTTCATCTCTCTCCCTCTCTGTTGGGTTTTTCAAAACAGGGTCTCACTCTGTTGTCCAGGCTGCCTTTGAACTCAATCCTGCCTCAGCTTCCAGATGCTGTAATTGCTGCCAGGAGCACTGTATTCTGGTGTTTCCACTTTCTTGGGAATAAGTCTGTCACATGCAAAGGGAGGGGTGACAGCAGATCATACAGGAGGTCCTTTCAGTTGGACAATTTTCTAGATGAATTCAATGACAGTTAAAAGATGTGTGTTGGAAAGAGATGCACATGCTTAGACTCTATGATCCCCATTAATTTTTAATGCTTTTTATTCCTTTTTTTTGAGGCATCTTTCCCTGGCTGGCCTAGAAATGGCTCTGTAGATCAGACTGGCCTCAAACTCACAGAGATCCGTCTGCCTCTGCCTCCTAAATGCTGGGATTAAAGGCTTACATCACCATGCTTGGTCGTTATTTTTTTTATAATAGTAGACAAAATGTTATTATTAGAGAAAAATATATTAATTTACTGCCTAGTAAATTACTGTCATTCTCTGTAATTCATTGATAAATTATAAACATTACTAATATTATCTATAGATACATTCATATTTTATGATTTAGTTAATAAATTTTATCACAAAAGATTATGAACTTACAATATATATTATGAATATATAATGCTCTATATTCATCTTTTTAAAAAGGTATCTATGTGTCTGTTGTGTGTACATGTGCATGTGAGTGCAATTGCCCTTGGAGACCAGATGTGTTGGCTCCCCTGGAAGTGGTTTTGAGCTAACAAACATGGATGCTAGGAACAGAACTGGGGTCCTCTACTGGAGTAGCAAGAACTCTTAGCTAAAGACCCATCTCTCCAGCCCCTGTTCTATTGTTTTGTATTATTAGTTAAATCTATTTTTCATTAAGATGGACATATTATCATAAAGACATAAATTAGATTCTCTCAAAATTCCTATTTATTCCACTAACTCGTGGACAGTGGAATTAGCCTTCAGGCATATTCTCACTTGCCACCAGCATAACTGTTCTTCACATCATGGCAAATATAAAATGTTTCCCTTTTATCTAATCATTCCTAGATTTATGGCCTGTCACCCAAAATAAAATGTAACTTACTAGTCAGCTCCTCCCAAGCAGACCCTGTTTTCTGTAACTGACTGTGGACTTGTCGCTATGGGTCCTGTGTCTCTGACTTGAATCTCCTCCCCTAAGGCCCAAGTTCCCCCGCTGGGATGAGCTGCCATCTGGCATACCATCTGGAAGAGCTGGTCGTCTGGCGTGGGGGAATTGGAGGTACGGTGGGGACCTCGGAAACGATGATCAAGTGACTTGTCATATGGGTAATTGGCCACCACAGCCCCGCCATGCAGATTGGCTGAGAGAACGAAATTTAGGGAACGAATCCACTGGATCACTGCCCGGGTCTCTGGTTCCACCTGTGAAGACATGAGCCAAGGTGTGGCTGAGCTGTCACAAGGTCCTTTGGAGAAATCCTGTCAGAAAGAGGCTGGCAGGAATAGTGAGTGTCACCCCTCGCCCCCAGATATGAAAACTGGGGCTGGGAAACTTTGACCTTGGTGATGATGACTTCAAAATAAAGCATATGGGACCCCTTCCCAATGTGAAATGTGTGGGTTACGATGCACGGACTAGGTGCAAAGGGAGCCTCCAGGGTAGTGAGGTAGTGACTCTTCTGCACATACGACAGCGGTGGACACTTCCAGCATGTGCGCCCACACCCACGGACGCTGTAACATCAAGGGGAATCACTAGTGGGCCTGGAGATTGTAGATCCTGAGTGTTGGGGTCAGGTCAACGTAGGTGCATAGACTGTAACTAATGTACCATTCTGGGATACCATGCTGAAGGTGGGGTCGGTGAAGGAACAGGAAGTATGCAGAAACACTTTGTATTTTTTTTTTACTCAATTTTGGGAGAGGAGAGGAAGGAGAAAGGAGGGGAAGAGGGAGGAAGAAGGGTGGAGGGAGAGGGGGAATGAGAGAGCAAAGGTTTCCCAGTTTATCCCATGCAGCAGGGGTTGAGCTTCTAAAACATTTATGGTTCTAATCATATAAACCATTTGCTTGAAGCAATGATTTTGGCCTCCTCTCCCAACACATCTGCTGCACCATTTTAGCAACACTCTGGTGAGATCTACATTTCATAGATTACACACACGAAGCTCTACTGAGTACCACTTTGCTAGTGACTGGCAGTTTTAGGAAAACCTTGACCCCACTGACTCGCAGCATGAACAATCCAGTCACCAGTGCTTTTCCTCCTCACAGACAGGCCTGTCTGGTGACCTCTTGGGGTCACTGAGTTAATGGCTCTTCTTAGACCAAAGGTCAGTTCTAAAGGTCCTGTCTTTCCAGTCCCCAAAGAGGTTGGCTGAAGAGAGCTGGGTTTCACACAATCAGAAGAGACACATCAGGTGGGAATGGGTGTGTCCTAGCAATGTTTGGTGATTTCGTCATTGTACAAGGTTACGGAGTGAATTTACAGAAACTAACATGGCTACGTGACCAGGGATCACTGCTGTACATGTGACCTATGTTGGAGAAATTGTCATTTTATGGCATGTGGCTATAGGACTAAGAGCTCAGGCCCTTTGCACCCTTTCTTCATGTTCCAAAAGGCCAGCTTCCCGTCATTCCTTTCCCTCATGGCTCTTCTATCAGGAGCACAGGAGAGCTCCTACTGTTACTTTTCTCTTCCGAGTTAGGCAGAGGACTGAGTGGGAGGCTCATTATCTTGTCTGATGCAGAGAAACAAGTTTAATAATCAAAACACAGGACTGCAGAGACGGCTCAGCAGTTAAGAGTGCTTGCTGCTAGCACAGGACCCACATCAGGTCACAACCACCTGTAACTCCAGCTTCAGGGGACATGATACCCTCTTCTGGACTCTGGGAATACCTGTGGCTAATGTGTACACACCCTACACAGACACACAGACCTCCACATAATTATAAATAGACAAATAAAATAAAGCTTTTTAAAAATTCAGAGCATGGCTCATGACTATAATCAGTGGAGGCAGAGCAGGAGAAACAGAAGTTCAAGGTCAACCTCATAAAAATGTTTGAGGCCAGCCTAGGTTACATGATACCTTGGCTCAGGAAATAAAAAATTACCTATGATATTTTTCTGGCTAGATACACTGAATAAGACCATGTCATTTTTTTGTACTTACTTAACTGAGCCAAAATGACAGCTATAACCAGAAATCCAACATGTCAATATGACTTTCACGTCATTTTCTAAAAAGATTTTATTTTATTTTAAATTATGTGTGGGGAGGTATGTCCATAGGATGCGGGGTATGTCCATAGGATACGGGCCATCAGAAATTCCTGGAGTTACAGGTGATTATGAGCTGTCCAGTGTGGGAGCTCGGGAAGAATGGTGGGCCATCTCTCTAGCCCCCATCATTTTCAAGAGGAAAATACTGACCCTATCCACCCAGGAACGTTTCTCTCCCCAGTCTCTAAGCTTGGATATTCACAAACAGAGTGTTGGAACCATCCCACCCAGGAGAAATGTCAGGGCTGGCAGGGATGTTCTGAGAATGGCGGTAGCTACACCCACCCAGCAGCAGGACCACACAGGTGGACAGGAGGACCACACCTTCACATTACCTAGGGTTTGCCAAATGCTGTCTTCCATTGAGAGCAAGGGAAGCAAGGGGAGCTTTAAAATGCAAAGGGTCACATAGGAGAAACCATGAGTTAGATACCCCAAACCTCATTCTATAGCTAACATTGTGAACATCTGATTCACCACCAGTAGGAGAAACTTGTCTATAGCATGCTGGAGCTTCCTGTCATCAGTCCAGGATCAGCAGAAAGACTGTTGGGATGTAAGTCAGAAGGTCTGTGTGTGTGTTCGTGCAGATGGGTATGTACATGAGGGGGTGTGCGCGTGTGTAGGGAGGACAGAAGTCGAAGTTGGGTGTCTTTCTTGTTAACTCTCCACCATACATTTACATTTTTAAAAATTGCGCTTCTTTTGCATGCACACTTGTGTGTGCATGGGCACATGTACACGGCAGCCTGATGTTGAGGTCAGATGACAACTTGCAGGAGTCGGCTCTCTTCCACCATGTGGGTTCTGGGAATCAAACTCGGGTCTTCAGGCTTGACAGAAGTAACTTTACCCACTGGGACCTGCTGTCTCATGGGACCTAAACCTAGCTATTTGGCATGGTTTTGAGTTCAAACTCAGCTCCTGATGCTTGTAGGACAGGGACTTTATCAAGTGAGTCATCTCCTTAACTCATGCCTAGGTTTTAATATTGACTGTTGTGGAATATTATCTTAAGATGTGTTACATTCATTTATACTCTGGGACATTTGTTTAATGATGCAAAGGTGTGTTGGATTCTTTTATGTTGCATTTGTTTAACTCTGTGAAACTGTGTTACTTTACCTGCCTAAAACACCTGATTGCTCTAATAAAGAGCTGAACAGCCAATAGTGGAGCTGGCAGGCAGGGAGAATAAATAGGAAGAGAAATCTGGGAAGAAAAGATTGAGAAACAAGAAAAGAAGGAGAGGAGAACATCAGGTGCCGGCCACCCAGCTACACAGCCAGCTATGGAGTAAGAAGTAAAGAAAGATATACAGAAATGCAAGAAAGGTAAAAGTCCAGAGGCAAAAGTTAGGTGGGATAATTTAAGTTAAAAAAGCTGGCAAGAAACAAGCCAAGCTAAGGCCAGCCTTTTATAAGTAAGAAAACATCTCTGTGTGATTTATTTGGGAACTGGGTGGCAGGTCCCCAAAGAGCAAAAAGTAAGAAATCCCAACTACAATTGATTCCTTCGATTATTAGCTATGTGAATTTAGTTTGGGCTATAAACGTAGTAACTGTCAAACAGGGCTAATGTTGGCTACTATAGCTTGTCACAGTCATGGTCCACTGCTATAATGACCAAGTGAAACAGGCTGGGGAAGAGCTCTGAGAAATCACCAAGTGTATGCTTCTCCTCTTTACCACCACCACTGCCAACCTGCACAGTCAGCGGGGACTTGCTGCCTGGAGGGCTCTGTGCTGCCAGAGTGAAGAATCCAAAGAAGCCTGACAGCTATTCTTCTAGATAATTAACAAGGAGGGAGTTGATGCTTAATTCTTTCTTTTTAAAGATTTATTTTATTTATTATGTATACTGTGTTCTGCCTACATGTATGCCTGCAGACAGAAGAGGGCACCAGATCTCATTACAGATGGCTGTGAGCCACCATGTGGGTGCTGGGAATTGAACCCAGTACCTCTGGAAGAGCAGCCAGTGCTCTTAACCTCTGAGTCATCTCTCCAGTATTGATGCTTAATTCTTGATAGTTCTGTTGATGTGAAGAATGCTTAGCATCCTGCAAGCAACTCCAAGTGGCAATTTACTGGCGTCTGTTGCCATCTCCTACCTGACTTTTCCAGTTGTCTGGGAGGGGTAAGTGGTGGTTTGGGCCGCCATACTTCTCGTTGTAGTAAAAATAGGTGTTGAGATCAGGGAAGTTGCGGTTCAGGTCCACTCCATTTGCATTGTTCCTACCAACCAGATACCCAGATGTGCTTGGACCCTGGCAGAAATGAAGAGAGGAAAGATGAGCATTTGAGACAGAATCCTGTATTTCAAGAGTGTGGTGTGACTTTTAAAGATAACTACATTAGCAAATTTCTATTTCTGTGATAAAATACCATGACCAAAATCAATTTTTAAAAAAGGTTTTATTTTAGCTTATGGTTCCCAAGAGAGAGAGAGGCGAGGATGGATAGTAAGGAGAAGAGAGAAAGTGAGTTTATAATGGACCATAAAGCAGGGCATGATTAACACACTACCACGGCACAGTGCACAGCTGACACACTGCCATGACACAGGGCAAGGCTGACTCACTACCACAACACAGGGCACAGTTGACACGCTACCAGGGCACGCTTGACACGCTACTACAACACAGGGCATGGTTGACATGCTACCACAACACGGGGCATGGTTGACACGCTACCACAACATGGGGCACGGTTGACACGCTACTACAACACAGGGCATGGGTGACATGCTACTACCACACAGGGCATGGGTGACATGCTACTACAACACAGGGCATGGGTGACATGCTGTCATGGCACAAGGCATGGATGACATGCTACCAAGACACAGGGCATGGTTGACATTCTACCATGACACAGGGAGAGCGAGTCATTAAGTCCTCAAAGCGCACTGACAGTAACACAGTTCCCTTAGCAAGACTCGACCTCCTAAGGGTTCCAAGCCCCTCCCCCCAAAGCACCACCCAGGGGACCAGGGGTTCAAATATGCGAGCCTATGGATGAGGATATGTCTCATTCAAGCCAATACTAGCTTAGTTTATGAAATGATGTACTATTATCGCCCTCCCTTGAGTGGTTCAACTGTAGACCGCCATGAAGTTCTAGGGGATCCAGGGAAGCTCTAGCGGGAGCGACTCCTAAGATAGCTTTACAGAATGGCGTGTTTTAAGAATGCAACTCATTGCATTTTAGTTTGCGAACAGAGTGGGGAAAATACCAACATAGTCACAGTCATCCTGAAATCCTAACTTTAGAATATTTGTGTATATCAAACAACAAACCTCATTCCCAGTCACAGTCACTTCTTATTTTCACCCCAGAGCTAAAAAGCCATATTCTGCTTCTGCAGATTTGTCTTTCGCTGTACATGTCATGTGTAGGTGGGATCATTCATCACATGATCTGGCTTTGAGATTCACCCATGTAGCATGTAGTGGGACTTCCTTCTTTTGAATTTTTGAGTAGTGTGGATTCACTGAATTTTGATTCTCCGCCCACAGTGACACAGTATATGCCAGTTTCTTAGGGATGTTGTAACGAATGACCACAAACTGATAGATGCTGATGGCATCAATTCTCTCTGAGACCTGAAGGGTTAAGTTTAAAACCCAGGCATCAGCGTGGTCATGCTCTCCAAAGGTTTTGTCTTTTCTAGTTACTGGTGGTCATAGGCACTCCTTGACATTAATTTTATTTATTATTGCGGGGGCATGCAGGGCACAGTGTGCCTCCTGAGGTCAAAGGACAACTTTGTGGAGTCAGTTCTCGCCTTCTAAGCCTTATGTCGGCTCCAGGGATTGAACTCAGGTCCCTACTCCTTCACAGCAAGTGACTTTTACCCGCTGAGCCACTTTGCTGGCCCTGTCCTTAGCTTTCAGATGCAAGATGTCTGCCAGGAAGTCTTGTTTCCTGCCTTCCTGGCCTCCTTGGTGTGTCTGTTTCTGTGCACCTTTCTTTTTTTCTTTCTTCCTTCTGTGGTGGTTGGAAAGATTCCCTTTGAATACTTAGTCCTCAGTTGGTGGCTGTCTGGGAAGTTTTAGGAGGCGTGGCCTTGAGGGAGAAAGTACTTCACTGGGGTGAGCTTTGAGGTTTCAAAAGACCCCCGCCATTCCCAGTGTCTCTCTGCCTTCTGCTCTCGGATCAGGATGTGAGCTCTCAGCTGTCCCTGCCACCGAGCCTTTGCTCTAGCATCACGGATGCCAAGGCTCTGAAACTGGAAGCCTTTACATGCTTTCTTTCAGAAGTTGCCCTGGTTGTGGTGTTCTGTGATAACAGAACAGTAGCTAGGACATCCATCCCCCAATCCTTCCCTCCTGCCTCCCTCATGAGACAAAGTCTTATGTATTCTTAAAGCAGCTATACAGCAAGGATGACCGTGAGCTTTTGATCCTGATCCTCCTGCCTCCGTTTCCTGAAGGCTGGGACCACAGGTGTGCAGCCCTAAGCCTCCTGGCTTTGTTCCTCTTATAAGGGCATCGATAATACTGGCTTTTGATTATGATTGTCTAGATTCGTGCTTTGGTCAGGGAAGTGTGTTTTTGCAGGGGGTAGCCATCACCACAGAGACTCATAACCATTCAAGGTACTAAGAATAAGTGACTGTTGATGATTTAGCCTTAGATGGGCCATCTGTCACCCTCCCAAGGCTCCAGAAACACCATGGAAGAGGCCGTGGTGGAACCTAAGAGGGCAGTGGAATGCCATCTCCCAGACACGACGTGGCTGTTGAATTAATGAACTCACAGCAGCTGTGTGTGGACGACCCGTACAAGAGTGGGCACTTCAAAACTCCCTAGACCCCACCCCTCTCTGATTTATAGGCAGTTAATGGTTGCTCTGGAGAAAGGGCTTCCAAGGTCCCGCCCCTCCCTGAAGAGCTATTGACAGTTAATGGATACTGGGGAGCTCTTCAGTGGGGTGGCCATAAGTCAAATGCTCGTGCTCCAATAACTGACCCTTCATCCATGCTCACAAAAGCAACCTTAGTTAAACTCTGGGTCACATGCAGGAGGTAGAAAGGACAACTTTATATACCAAATTATAAAATACTAGGATTCTTTTCCTTTGAGTAGTCTTAAACTTCTGGATCCCCTAATTTCTCTGTTCATACTTCTGATTTTAGCTTTCTTGTTTATGTTTCCCCCACCCACTCATTCATCCATTTAGTCAACTGCTATTCACGTATACATCGTCAACCCAGTGCCCTCAGACACTGAGAAAAGAGCTAAGTGAGATATTGCTCCAGCCTCCTAGGAATTCGCAGTCACTGGAGGAGATAGACAAATACATCAATAAATACAGAGTGGTGTAACAGAGATGCATTAAAACTCCCATTAGGGCTGGGCTGCAGCTGGGGCTCAGTTGTTTAGGGTGCTTGCCTAGCATTCACGAAGTCCCCTGTTCGATCCTTGGCACTGCAGAATATCACGGTGGCACATGGTTCAGAAATTCAAGGTCATGTGTTGCTGCATAGCAAGTTCAAGGCCAGCCTGGGCTATGTGAGATCCTGTTTCAGAGTGCAGGTCTGTGCGTGTCTGCATGTGTATGTGGGGGAATCATTAGAATTGTTTTGTGTGTCCCGGGAGACGGGGACTAGTGTCCACTACAGTCTTACAGACTAAGTGGGTAAAGCTCAAATTCTCGCTTGTTCCTGAAAGTGAGGTGAATGAACCTCACTTCCTATTGGCAAGTCACAGATGCCATTCAAATTTTCTTTATGAATATTTATCATTCTTGGCATTTCCTTTTTTACATGGGCATCCTGCTCACATGGGCATCCTGCTCACGTGTTTTATTCTTAGACTGCACTGAAAACATCATGTTTTAAAAAGTTCTCTTAAGTCACCTCCATAATTTCTGTTCCAGTTCAAACATTTCTCTGACTTTTGAGCAGGGATTTTTCTCACTGCTTCTTGTTCTTAGCAATACAGCTCTTGACTGTCACTATTAGGAGCATTGGGCTTCATTGGTTGGTTTTGTGCACGACTGCTCATTAGACTGGCAAAGGAAGGCTTTCTGGGCTACAGGTTGTGGTTGGTGTCAGAGTGTTTACTTAGTATGTGTGAAACTTCTGGATTTCATCTCCAGCAAAGTCCAAAAAAGGAAGAGGATGAGAAAGAAGGGGAAATAGGAGGAGTGAGAGAGGAAGAAGAACAGGAGGAAGAGGAAGAGCAACATCACTTAGCTGAAGGTTCCTAGGTTCCCATCAACAGAGCAAATGGTGTAATGGATTGCTATCGCTAAAGCGGATGGTGGTGGAGCACATCTTTAATCCCAGCACTTGGATCTTTACAAGTTTGCAGCTAGCCTGGTCTACAAAGCAAGTTTCAGGACAGCAAGGGCTACACAGAGAAACCCTATCTCCAAAAACCAACCAACCAACCAACCAAATAAACAAACCAATGGCAGCTTTTCACCTGGAGCTCAGAAGCCTGAACTGGGTGTCACAGCGAGGTGCCAGCAAGACTCTAAGGGACTCTTTCCCTGACTTCCACGGCTTCTAGAAACCCTTCACATTTTTAGGTTTCTGGTTCTTTCTTCCATCTTCAGAGCTAGCTGCGTAACGCCTGAAGTTTTTCTCCCCTTCCCACCCCCACCCTCCCTCCCTCTTCCACACTAAGGCCCAAAGTGCCTAGGCTCCCTTAAGAGATCAAGGAATTTTGTGTCAAATGATTAGTGACCTCAGTTTTATCTGCAACCTTAATTCTCTCTGCACAAGCTATATAACGTTTTCATAGGTTTGGGGATTCGGATGGGACTCACCGGGGAACCATTATTCCAGTTCCCTGCAAATGGCTAAGCGTCTCCTGGGGCAGCCATGCAGACAACTTTTCTCTGCACAGAAGAGTCTGAGAACCTAGTGGGTCCTCTCTCAGGGTCGACCATGTTCACCATCTCCTCCCTCTGACTAAGAACACACTAGGCAGGCAGGGAAGGGGCCACAGGGGATTTCTGTTCTCCTTTCCACCTTGTCTGTTGCAAGGATGTGGGCCGCGCTGAGTTGCTTCTTTAGCTTCCCTGCTGCATACAGAGAAAGCGAATGCAGGACAGGAGCCTAGCTGGAGTTCCCCTCTCCCATCTCTAGCTTTCTCCCTCCTTCGGAATGCAAGGCCCGAGGCCTGACAGTGCCTCCCATTGGTTCTCTTTCTGTGTATTCGGTCATTTCAGCAGGAAACTGAAACTGAGTTAGCTTTGTGCTGGGTCAGCCTCCGGGTCCTGGTAGGTACCCTATCCGCCTCCACTCAACCTGCTTCCAGCAGGTTTAAAATACACTTTTAACTTAATCTTCCTTCCATAAAGATATTTAAATGGAGCTTTTCAAAGAACGCATGTGGGGCTGGAGAGATGGCTCAGTGGTTAAGAGCACCGCCTGCTCTTCCAAAGGTCCCGAGTCCAATTCCCAGCAACCACATGGTGGCTTACAACCATCTGTAATGAGATCTGGTGCNNNACAACCATCTGTAATGAGATCTGGTGCCCTCTTCTGGCCTGCGGGCATTCATGCAGACAGAATCCTGAGAATACTGTATACATAATAAATAATAAATCTTAAAAAAAAAAAAAGAACGCATGTGCTGTGTGGATGGCAGCTAGATGCCTAGGCTTTTCTGCGACATTAGGGAGACTGAGCTGAGCTCCGGGATCCACATTTCAAAAAACCTTTCCCGTTATTCTGACCCATGACCAGAAGGCAGGGTTTAAAGGGAGCCGCGGAAAGCACACGGCATTTATGTAGGGAATGAAGGGCAAAGCCAGGAAGCATGCTTCTGTGTGTCTCACTGCAAGAACGACCCGAGAATAAAGAACTGGATTGCCGAGCACTGCACTAGCAGAAGGCAGGCTCCGGAGAAACAGGTGCCAGGCCTAGAGACGCCGCTGTGACCCAGACACCTCCTGAGTCAGGAGGGTCCTAAGCTTGAGACCTGCTTCATGTGTTCTGAGTCTAGCCTGGGCAATTTTTCAAGTTCCTGTCTCAGAAAAAAAATCTAAAAAAAGGGTTTGGGAATACAGTTTGGTGGTGGAATATTTGGCTAGCATGTTTAGTTTAAAGCCTCAGTAGGTTAAAGGAAATATCTACAATTAACCCCTTCCCAAGATCTGGCAAAAGTGTGTGCTTTTCTGCTAAAAGTACAGGAAGGTGGGTATTTGGTAACACCCTCTCCCATCTGCAGTATTTTACAGGTTATCTGGACTGGGGTAGGAAGCTGAAATTCAAGCAGAGCCCACAGTTACCACCAGCAAGGCATTTCAGGGATGTTAACTTTTTAATCCTTAGCTTCCGCCTTTCCCTGCACCCCAGCTATTTGTCTCTCTCTCCCTCCCTCTCTCTCTCCCTCTCCCCCATTTCTCCCTCTTTCTCCCCTTCCTCTCTCTCCCCCATCCCTCCCCCCCGCCTTTTTATTGATATTTACAAAGGGACATGGGACACACTGTCTACTGACCCATTTCCTAAGATGGCTTCAGTCTCTTCAATGCACCTCCCTTGGACTGCGTACCTGCGCGGCAGCCACCTCATAGCCGTCGGGGTTCATGGAAGGCAGGATATGAATGCGTGTGTCCTGGATGAGGCGCAGGATTCGCGGGTTCCGGTTCCTGAACTCCTCACAGAGGAACTCCGACAGCTGCAGTAGCAGCTCACGGCCCAGCACCTCATTCCCGTGCATGTTCCCCACGTACTTGACTTCCGGTTCCACTGGCAACAGAAACACAACCCAGCTCTTGAAGGGGCAGGCGGGTTCAAGGCCAGCTTTGGCTACGTTAAGAGTTCCAGACTAACCTGGGACTCATAAGACTTTGTCTCACCCCACTCCACCATACTCCCCCCCAAAATAAAGGGAAAGAAAATCTCAGGTTTTCATTAAGTCTTTCCCAGCAACCACTGTGCCCCTTCAGCATAAATTGCAGTTGGAAAAACTATAGAAATCCATGCCTGGAATAATAATGACCACCATTTATTGAATCCCAAGTGTACTAACTGTTCATGTTCATTATTGCTAACTGTTATGGTTTTCGTCTCTTTAAGAGACAAGCCACACCCACTCCCTCCCCCA
>LOEQ01000362.1:608562-654010 GCA_001685075.1 Bramus lutescens | reverse complement strand
TCACAATAACCACAAATAACATAAAATATCTTGGAGTAACTCTAACCAAACAAGAAGACATAAGAAAATGGAAAGATCTTTCATGCTCTTTGGTAGGTAGTATTAGCATAGTAAAAATGGCAATCTTACCAAAAGCAATCTACAGATTCAATGTAATGCCCATCAAAATCCTAGCAAAATTCTTCGCAGACCTCAAAAGAACAATACTCAACTTCATATGGAAAAGCAAAAAATCCAGGATAGCCAAAACAACCCTGTACAATAAAGGAACTTCTGGAGGCACCACAATCCCTGACTTCAAATCCCAGAGCTACAGTACTGAAAACAACCTGCTATTGGCATAAAACAGACAGGAGGACCAACGGATATCAATCCACACACCTACAAACATCTATTTTTTGACATAGAAGCAAAAAATATAAATGGAAAAAATAAAGCATATTCAACAAATGGTACTGGCATAACTGGTTATAAACATGTAGAGGAATGAAAAGAGACCCATATCTATCTCCATACATAAAACTCAAGTCCAAATGGATCAAAGACCTCAATATAAAATCAACCACACTGAACCTCACAGTCCTGGCAGTAAGCACCTTCAGTACTGTGCCATCTCACTGAACCTGCACACACACACACGCATGCACACACACACATGCATGTTCATGTACACTTACATATATGCACAAACAAGATAAGGTCTCACTGTATAGTCTTGGCTGGAGTCAAATGCACCTGCCTCTCTATCTATTGAATGTTGGGATTAAAGGCATGCACCTCCATGCCTGGTTGCACTAATATTTTTTAATCATCCACTTAAACCAGGTGAATTTTATGTCATGTACATTATATCTAGTACACTATTTTTACAATATAAAAACAATTACCCCTCCCCATAGAAATAAGTACAATTTACCTTCCAGTTCAGTGGTTCCATTTATGGGTATCTACTCAAGGGTGTAAAGAATTGCACTCAAGAATGTGTACACTAGAATCATTCATAATAATTCATAAGTGAACACTACACAGATTTCCATTAATTGGAGAATAGACATGAAAATGTTAGTTAAACATGGTGGTACACACTCAAGCTTGGCTCTTGGGAAGCTAAAATGGGGATTTTAGAGTTCAAGGCTAGCCTGGGCCACATAGCAAGAACCCATGAGACAGGGTTGGGGATGTGGAAAGCAGGGCATGGAAGAAAGGAAAGATAAAATAAATAAAGGAAGGAAGGAAAGAAAAGCAGAATGTATATAAACACAATTGAATTTTATTCATAATAAAAAGGAATAAAATCCTTGGTCCGGTGTGGAGGGACTCCAAAAGCATGATGTGTGACAAACGAAGGGTGTCACATTGTAGAGTTCTACTTCTAGGAAATATTCTGTGAAGGCAACCTGAAGTAGAAATTGACAGTGTTTGCCTGCGGCAGGAGACAGGCATGGGATATGGGCAGGAGAGCCTACTGGAGTTATGGGGCGCCCTAAAACGCAAGTGAGTTCACAGCACTAGTTTGAGGTGGGGATCAAGGGATGATACTGGAGGATTTGCGAGAGTTAGAATTTTCTAGAATTCTGTCCCTTTATGTGGTGGGTATGGGGCATAGTAAAGGGGTCCATGACCCAATTCCTGACTTGTGTGGATGCTATGTCTCATGGCAGGAAAACGAAATTTACAGATGAAAACATTGCTAATCAGCTGTCTTAGGATGGAGAGGCTGTCCTGGGTCAGCCAGATGGGGGCCCATGTAACTGCAAGTGGGACAGGGAGACACTGTTTGGGGCTATTTTTTTTTTAACCATAGCAATCGGAAATGAATATTTTCCCCAAACATCTTAAGCCTGATCTAGAATTCCAGCAGGGAGATTAACTAGAGAGCTCAGTTGTCTAACATCTTTTCTGGACCTTGACTCAAACCTTGGGATGCAAGTTTTGCAAAAATTATAGTGTTTTCAGAGTTCTCCCTTCTCTTCACCCTAATTTCAGACATATCCCTCTTCCTAGGTTCTCAAGTGTTCCAAAGCCTGTCCCTATCTAGATCTCTGGGTCTCCAGCCAAACTCAGATATGCCTCACACATTACCCTGCAGGTTACTAAACGCTGCACCTTGTGGAGGAAAAGATGTTGTCTTGATTGCATTAATTACATTAATTAATATGAGAAAATCCATCCCCAAAGCGGGTGGTGTTGCTCCTGGGTTTGGATTCTGAACTACAGAAAAGCGAGGTGAGCTGGGTACTCGCCTCTCTGTTCTTGACTGT
Source organism: Bramus lutescens (assembly GCA_001685075.1). Classification (NCBI taxonomy): domain Eukaryota; kingdom Metazoa; phylum Chordata; class Mammalia; order Rodentia; family Cricetidae; genus Bramus; species Bramus lutescens. The sequence continues at coordinate 651,749 of LOEQ01000362.1, read as the reverse complement.
ACATGTGATGTCACTGGCTTTTGAGGTTACTGCTACCCTGACTTCCCTGCTGTGACAGACTACAAGCTGGAATTGTAGCCAAACTAACCTTTTCCTCCCCAAAGTGCTTTTTGATCCGACACCTTATTACAGCAACAGAAATGAAACCGGGATCCACTAAAATGTATTTTTTAGTGGTCTGGACTGTATCACATTCAAATTTATAGTGTGTGGAGCAGTGTGCATGTGTCATGGTGTGTGTGTGTGTAGATCAGAAGACAATTTGTGTGAGCTGGTTCTCTCATGCTATGTAGGCACCAGGGTTTGAACTCAGGTTATCAAGTTTGGTGGCAAGTGCTTTAACCCAAAGGACCATTTCCCTTGCCTCACCACTAAAGTTGAAATGATTTACCTAGACCATATAATTTTAATCAACAACTATTGAGATGGTTGGCCTTCTGGTTCCAAGTCTGAGAGCTTTCCATTGCCTTCCCAGGATACTGACTCCAACATCACATTGTGCCTATATGCACACAGAATTACTACTTGCCGATGAGAGATTAAGCTGCATGAAACCTACATCCTCCTGGTGCCGCGAGACTGTTCACACTTCTTTGTCATGGTTTTGCTTTTCTCTGTTTTCTGGCTTAGCTCCTCTAATTCAACCCCATCTCCTTTGGGTGATATTTGTCTGAGCTCATTCTCTGATGTCTGGAATAGTTTCTCTTCTGTTGTATTTTTCTCAAATAATCTCCACATGCACCCCGTTCTGGTTATTACTCATGCTTCAACAGACTGTGTTATTTAAAAATAGGGCAGATGAGACTAGGGAACGTGAGAAGGCATTATCCCAATGTCAGTTTTCAGTTTTGTCAAAGAGCTCCCTTCACATGTCTTGTGAGCTGTTGCATCTTTTCTTAGAGCTCGAGAGGACAAGGCAGTTCAAGGTGACAGTTTGCTCACTCGGTATTGTAGCCTGGTAGTCAAGTTCCCACTCATTGGCCAGCTTCACAAAGACACGCCTTTCAGAAAGACAGCGATACTATCCGAAACACGATGGGCACAGGCACCCACACATCCACATTGTCTATCTCTTCCTTTACCAGCTCCTCCACTGGTTCCCCCTTTCTGAGCAGCTTTCTCTACTGTTCTTTGTTTTTATAAAGATGCCACCAAGCCCATGACAACCACATCCATTAGGATTAGATTCCACTGTAAGTGACAGGAAACTCTAATGAAGTTTGGAGTCTCTGTTGCCCTGGCTCCAGCTAGCTTTCTTCCTCCAGGCTCAATGTGCATTTCTTCCCTTTTATGCCCAAGATAGTTCCAAACTTGTCTTCTGTTCACATTCGGCCACCAGGAAGGAGGACGTGCTCTCTTTTTAAGAATTAAACACCCAGCCTTGCACAGTTAGTGCATCAAAAGAAAAGGAGCAGCAGCTGGGGAACACACGCCTGAGAGTTCCCCAGGCTTCCCCTAGAGTCAAATCATAAACTTACCAGCTAGCAGGTTTACTCTGGGGTAGCTACCTAAGACTCAAGGGAATGTGTGCACCCAAAGACTTGTAGATGAACACAGCAGCGTTATTTGAAACACCACAGAATCAAGACGGATGTTCATCAACTAATGCTTGGAAAAATAGTGTGTCCTATCCAAGCAACGCAACATAAGTCAACAACAAAAGAAATTAACTTTAGGCAACAATACGGGTAAACTTCAAAAGCATGCCGAGTAAGTCTCATACATAGAACACTTAGTGCATGACTTTATTTACCAGAAATGTTCAACATAAGCAAGTCTGTAAAGCTAGAAGGTGGACTAATGGTTATCGAGAACTGGGGAATGGTAGATAAAGGGTACAGCATTTCTTTCGGAGGTAATAGAAATGATCTAATATTATGTTGTTAGTTGTGCTTTTATTATGCTCACAACTTGTTTGTTTTGAGACATTCTCTGGGAACTTGTAATCCTCCTGCCTCCTTCCTTAATGCTAAGATTTTAGGCATGTGCTAAGATTTTAGGCATATGCTACCGTGCCTGCTATGCCTCCCGGTATGGCATGCTTGTTTAAGTGACTGAATTGTGTGGAAATTCTATTTCAATGAACATTTAAAAAGAATAAACCTCAGACTTTCCATTTATATTCTACAGGCTCAAGCTTGACCATAGGGCCATGCCTACAAGTAAGGCAAGCAGATAAATATATCTGTAGTCCCAGACAGTGATGTACCCAGTTAAAAATCATGATTTGATTCTATCATGAGTGAGAGCGCAGACACGGACCACACTCACCATCTCCCCATGCTTGGTCGGATCTAGTACCACGTCTATCTACTCATCCACTCACAGAGGGCCACTCCATGAATCAGCAGGAACACGACACTCTGTGTTGGGGAAGACGGTCTGTCCTCCAGCATCTGTACTTGGATGGGCTGGCTCTGAGTCCTCACATACTTGGATTGAATCCACTTCATTTGGCAGTCCTTTTCTTGATTTTGTTTAATAAGGTTTTTTTTTATTTTATAGAAGGCAGAAGCTTCTCTTTCCTTTGTGGTTCTATTGTACTTTCAATTGGTTTCAAGAACTGTAGGTGATTCATATATGTGTATATATATATATGACAAGAATTTAAAAATATATACAGATATATGTATATATATTATATGTGTTAAGGATAATATATATATTATTTTCTAAATTCTCTAAAATATTCTTGTACATCTTTTCTTTGAAATGCTTGTTGTTGCTAGTCTCAATGTGTGACATCCTTGATTTTTTTTGTTTATTTTGATTTTTGTTCTTTTTTTTTTTTTTGCATCCAGCCTAGCCTCCATGATGCGGTTCTGAAAGTTCTCTCTAGACTGCTTGTCTCCAGATGACAGTTCCCAGCACTCCACCCCCACACCACCTGTGTCAGGCCGCTGTTTGTCGACAGAAGCTTTGCATAAACTGTGGAATGCTGTGTGTATGTCAGCTCTGCTTCTTCATGTGGGGGCTGAGATGTTTTCTCTTTTGCTCGTCCTTCAGGGACCTCAGCTGGGACGTGTTTGAATCGGAAGGTGCCATCTTTCCCTCTCTAGGTGCTCCTCTGGGGAAATGGCATCACCTGTTGCCCAGTCAAAAACCCTGGAGCCATTCTAGCCCCCAAACCCGCTGTGTCTTCTGGCTGGAAGTATCCACTGGTGTCCCTTGCCCTCCCCCTCAAGGGCACTGATCTGGTTCAGCCTTGCCTAGGTCATGTTGACAGCCTCCCACCTGCCTTGTGCCCAGGGTTCCACCCCCACCTACTGTACCGTGCTCCCTGTATCACCTTCCACCACCCAGACCCTTGCCTCTTCACTGTCCCAAGTCCAGAAATTTCTACCTGGCAGAGGCCTCCCAGGACTAGAACTATACCGCATTGCGTTTCCACCACGGGATTGCCTGACTCCCCTGCAATATCCAACATTGTCAAAGCCTTTAAGGTCCTCTTAGGTGTTAGAATAGCTCCTCTCTCTCTCTGCTTGGGAATCGAATCACACCTATTTGTGTTAAAATAACAATAATGAATTTAAGTATTACTTTTCTGAGAACATGCCCTGTCTCTTTCTTGGTCTGATTTCGGTGTCCCTCCCTGGCATTTCCACAGAATTCTGCATACATCAGAGATCCCTGCTTCTGCTATTGCTGGCTTGTTTGTCCCCCTCGATTACAATATATGGTGCTTAAGGACTTTGCTTCTGAACCCCTAGTTCCTAGCCTCCACTGATGTGTTTCAAGAATTCAAGTTGTAAAGCAGTCCAAAGCATTGAACTCATCTCTGCTTTCACATTTTGTTGACTTGAGAGCAGGAAAATGACAGTGTGGAATTTTAGGCTCCAAGGCTCTTGCAGCTGCCTCCCCTCACCTTACTTCCAAGATCGTGACCATTGGTTCAGTGGCTCGTTGCCTCAGACTGCTGTCTGGCCAATGGAACGCTTGTGTAGTGTGGACTCCGGATCCGTTCTGTGTACTGGGCTTGCCTAATCTGTACACAGTCTGGCCTGCAGTAATCCTCCGGTCAGGAGTAAAGGGCTTCTTTCGCCTTTGGAGAGATGAATGTGACGTATGTTTATTGATCAGACCTCTGTGAGGCTATCCGGGCATCAGGCAGAGGGTTAATTGGAAACTAGGACCATGGCTCTAACCGATCTGGTCCTTTGAGAGAGGGGCTGTTGCATGTTGGGCTTTGAGTCGTCCTATTGACTAGAGCAGGCAAATGGATCTCATTGATTCTAAGATGCTGGGTTTTTTGTTGTTGTTGTTGTTGTTTTTGACATTTTAATAGCTCTGAAACAGAAATACAGTATTCTATTTATTTATTTTGTATACTCTGTTCTACCTGCATGCCAGAAGAGGGCACAGATCTCATTACAGATGGTTGTGAGCCACCATGTGGTTGCTGGGAATTGAATTCAGGACCTCTGGAAGAGCAGTCAGTGTTCTTAGCCTCTGAGCCATCTCTCCAGCCCTGAAATATAGTATGTTAATAAGAAAGTGTAAAGTAGAAACCAAAATTGTCTAGTAGTCTCTATGGTTGAGGGATGGATTAAAAAGCTACATGGGTCATTTATATAGACTAATGTAATTTCCTGAAGGGTCCTGACCCCTAGGGCTAGACATCTCCTACAAGCTAGGTTGAACTTGGTTCACAGGCTTAGATTCAGAGTATTTGGATTCCAAGGAAACTGAGGGTTCAGGAACAGCATCCTGCAGGGTGAGACATCTCTAAAGGAAAGCTGGGGGGGGCATCTCACTTCCATTCAACCTAACACAATAGTGTGGCATGATTAATAAAAACACAGAGAGAGATAGTGGGGTTCAACCAGAAAGTCAGAAAAACAAAGCAGCCTGAAGACTGTCCCATCCTGTCTTATATTCCTCTCTAGTGCTGGAATTAAAGGTGTGCATCACTACTTCCCGGTTTCTATGACAAACTAGTGTGGTTACTGGGATTAAAGTTGTGTGTCACCTCTGTCTGATCTGTATGGCTGGCTGATCAGTGTGACTTTTTTTTTCTATGATTGTCAAGAAAGATTTATTTATTAAAGTACAAACAAAATATCAATACGCAGTAGGGCCTGGTTCAGGTCTTATTGCTATTCAGTCCTCGAAAATCAAAGAACTAATGCCAGCGAGATGTGGTGATACACATCTTTAGTCCCAACACCCAGAAAGCTGATGAAGGAGAACACATATTTGAGATCCTGAGCTGCAGATTGGTACAGTCAAACTCCATTTTCCTCACTCTAAGATGGGGAAATGAAGACAGGCTTTCATCCTGGCCTGCTAAGATTTTTGTAAAGCTTAGGTTTAGATTCCAGCTTCTTTTTTCCCCCTCAGAACAGTGTTTCTTTGTGTATCCTTGACTGTCTTTGAACTCACTCTGTAGACCAGGCTGGCCCTGAACCCTGAGACCTGCCTGCCTCTGCCTTCCAAGTGCTGGGATTAAAGGTGTGCCACCACAGTCTGGCAGATTCCAGCTTCTTAAACTGCGGGTCTTGATCCTATGGAGAGTCATAAATATGGGTATCCTGATTAGTTTTCAGTTAACTTGACACAAGCTAGAGTCATTTAAGAAGAGGAAATCTCAACTGAGAAAATACTCTTTATCAAATTGGCCTGTCACTGTTTCTGTCAATTCAAGAGTTTTGGAAGTTGCTTTCAATGCACTTCCTGTTTACTTAGGTAAATTATATCCTTTTGGGGTCTTTGATGGAATTGAAGGCAGATAATTATAGTTATAGTGTTCCTTACTTATGATAAAAGATAAATTATATATGAAACTTTAGATTTACAAAGATAAAATAGATGATAGAATATTTTCTTTAATTTTGCCAGATACAAATAGACTAAATATTGTAACTATAATTCTTTCTTGATAACTGTTCTGTATATATAACTTCATTATGTTAAAGTTAAAACCTTCCTTTTTAATTAGACAGAAAGGTGGAGATGGTGTGGGATGTCTTTCTGTATACGTTTTGCTTTTATTGGTTAATGAATAAAGCTATTTGGGCCAATGGCTTAACAGAGTAAATCCAGGCAGGAAATATGAACAGAGATATATAGAAAGAGTAGGCAAAGTCAAGGAGACTCCATGTAGCTGATGAAGAAGAAAGGTGCAACTAGAGCCTTTCCAGTAAACCACAGCCTTATGGCAAAACATAGGTTAATAGTAATGGATTAATTTAAGTTGTAAGAGCTAGCTAGAAATATGCCTGAGACATTAGCCAAGCAACGCTGCAATTAATATAGTTTCTGTGTGATTATTCGGGTCTGGGTAGTGGTGAACAAATGAGCAGTCTCCATTTATTTGTCACCTAGCTCATGGGGCACTTTTCTGATGAATGATTAATATGGAAGTGCCCAGCCCACTGTGGTGGTGCCACCCCCGGGTGGGTGGTCCTGGGTGTATAAGAAAGTAAACCTGGTAAGCCAGGGAGAGCATGCCAGTAAGCAATGCTCCTTCATGGCTTCAGTTCCTGCCTTAGCTTCCCTCAGTGGAAGCTGGGATATGTAAGCTAAATATAAAGAAACCCTTTCCCCTTCAAATGCTTTTGGTCACAGTGTTTTTACCATAGCAATATAAAATGAACTATGAGAAAGGGGACTGCACATTATTTGGCAACAATTAAAGGCTTCTGAGTACACAAGGACCAAAAGTGTAATCAAAATCAAACATGCAGAGAAATTGAGGCATTTCACAAAGTGCTTACGTGTGCTGCATCCTGCGGCTTCACTGCAGCCTTGTTCTGAACACAGCATGCTGTCATGAGCACACTGTCACAACAGCAAAGAGCATGACCCAACACACCGCAGCTAAGATTCAAGACTGTTGTACCCTATGGATTGCAATGTTCTTCCTGTACACACAGGTTCTCTACTCTTACAGAAACAATGACTCCATTTTGCAAAACAAAAACAAAACGTGTTCAGGTTTTCCCTTCTGTCCTCCTTCAGCCTGCAAGTCTAAATTTAATGCATCTTTAAGTTGTATTATGTTAGAAAGGATGTTTGATTTTAAAAATTGCTATTTAAGCCACTGACTTCAGTGCCACTGAAAAATTTAAAGCAGGGCCTGTCATACAGAGAAACCCTGTCTTGAAAAAACCTGAGTGGGAAGAAAAGAAGAAGAGATTTAAAGCAGTTTTGGTTTGGGATTAGGGCAGGATTTTTCAATAACTTCTGAAATGGTTCTAAACATCCTTCTGCTCTTTTTAAACTGTCCATTTACGCAAAGTGGCATGCTCAGTGTTGACAACTATAAAATTAAAACATCATCTAACTCTGGAAATCACCAGAGGATGCTCTCTTTCCTACAGTATCAAATATTCAACCCATATTTCAGTCTTCATCTAAAAATAACAAGCACAGCCATCTCCTTAGTATGCAGATGTGGTTGTTTTATATATTATATAAATTTCATACATTGTAAAATTATATGTTCAGCAAAAATGTTTTCAAATTATTTTCTTTCTGATTTATCACTGGGAAATGTTTAAAGTGTGGACCTGTTTTGTATACCTAATAAACAAAGGTCAGAGCTTCCCTGGTAGCAAGGGAGTGTGAGCGGGGAATGTCCAAGAAGCTCCAGCTTAGATGACAAGATGCTGATGGTGACAACTCTCTCTCTGGGAGCCTCACATCTGTCTGACATTGGGCTGAGATGTTTTAAACTTTGGTTAACTCTCATGCCAGCTGAGTACCTGGATGCTTTCTGGCTCACGTATTATAAACAAGAAGGTTGTCCTGGCAAGCAGCACAGCTGGATCCCAAATATAGCTCCACCTGATCGCAGGGCACCCCTTTGCCAAATACTGAGATTTCAAGTGTGGGCCTTGACATCTGGCTTTTAAATATATATAAAAAATTATTTTTTGTGGAAATCTACACAAAAGTAAGTTCTTAGCAGTGGGGATGCTCACCAGGTGCTTTAACAGTCTGTAGCTGTTGCCACACAGCCTTCTGAGGAGGTTGCCCTGGTTACTACTACCAACAAGAATCCCATCCCTTAGGCAGAGCTGGTGAGGCCAGCCTGATCTACAAGGGAGTTCCAGGCCAGCCAAGGTATAACCTTGGCTCAAAAACAAAAAACAAAAACAAACAAACAAACAAAAGCTTTCTTAAACATCCTGTCAATATACTATGATAAATTAAAACATGAATCTTTATAATTTTTATTTTCAATCTATTCCATTCTGTGGGTATATTTTTATATACCAATTAGCCATTTATAATTACCACACACAAAAATAAATTAAAAGGACTATGGATTTATGTTTTATCATTTTGTAGCACTTATATTTATCTTGTTTGTTTGTTTTGTTTTTTGAGACAGGGTTTCTCTGTATAACCCTGACTGTCCAGGAACTTGCTCTGTAGACCAGGCTGGCCCCAAACTCAGAGATCTGCCTGCCTCTGCCTCACAAGCGCTGAGATTAAAGGTGTGCGTCACCACTGCCCAGCTCCTATCATTTTTTAAAATTACATATCAAAATTGGAATCTGACAGTTTGGTTCCAAAAAATTACATGGTTATTCTTATATATGTAATATAAATACATTTTATATATTATATATGTGATGTAAACATATAGTTGTATCTGGGGATAACTTGTTTTCCCAGTCTAATACAGAATACATTTTTAATTTATTAAAAATTGTGTAACTTACTATTCTAAAGCTAAAAAAAATCTTTCATGGGAGATGGTGAAGGGGAAACTGCAGTCAGGATCCCACCGCATGGTGTCAAGTTCTACAGAGTGAGTTCCAGGACTGTCAGGTTTGATACACAGAGAAACCCTTTCTCAAAACAGCAGCAACATCAACAAAAATCTTTCATTACTGAAAATATCTTTAAATCTTTAAAATCTTGCAAACTTCCTGTTTACTCTTGAGTATTTTCCTTGTAATTCTTTTTAATATGAAAAAATAATATTCTTAGCTGGTTTGGTGGGGTACACCTGTGATATCAGCACACCAGTGATTACATTAGAAGGACTCAAAGACTGAGGCCAGCTGGGGCAGCATATTGAGAACTTGTTCTATTAAAAATGAAGGAAAACAAAAGATAGTTTGTTTTCTTTTTTAAAAAAAATAAAGAAAAAAGATTCAAAGAATCACACATACCTAAATGAATTTGTCACATTGGTTTCATGGATGGTTCATTAATAAGAAAAAAACAGCTAATGTGGGATTCCCCTCTGTATGTTATGAATATGTTTAATTGTCATTGCTTAACAAAGAAGCTGTTTTGGCCAATGACTTAGCAGGGTAAAACGAGGCAGGAAATCTGAGTAGAGATAGAGATAGAGTAGGAGGAGTCAAGGAGACGCCATGTAGCTACCAAAGGAGAGACGCTGGAACTTTACTGGTAAACCACAGCCTTGTGATGATACACAGATTAACAGAAATGGGTTAAGACATAAGACGTAGTGAGAAATATGCATGAACCCTTGGCCAAACAGTGTTGTAATTAAAAAAAAAAAGGAAGAAAAGGGGACGGTGGCAGTGTACATCTTTAATCCCAGTACTCAACAACAGCAACAACAAAGGAAGGAAGGGCCCAGAGATCATCCTGTCTCTGCCCACCACAGTGCTGGGGTACATGTGCGTGCCATGCCTGGCTTTCTGTGTGGGTGCTGGGATCTGAACTCAGGTGTCAGCTATGGAGATTGTGTGGACTCGCTCTTCAGCAGACTTTTGTGCTCATCCTTGTCGGACTGGAGGCTGGTTTGGGTTCGGCAGTGTTTTTGTCACATGTGGAATATTTTCTCCACATTATGTGCTGCAGAGCTATCTACAGAAGGCTCGCTGCATCCCTAGCAAGCACATGTTAACTGTCAGTGGCAACAACAGCCTGAATGTTTGAGTAACTGAAAATCTAGATTAAAGACAACAGTGTGGTTCAGTGTAAGAACTGCTGCACCTTGCCGGAGTCTCGCTCTTTAAAATCCACTGTGAAAAATCAGGTGAGCTTCTTGTTCATCAAAGCCACTGCTCGCTTTAATACTAGTGTGTTAGGAAGACAGGAAGGGGCCAAGGAAGCTTCAGGTCAGCCTCCCAAGGCCCCAGAGGTGACAGAGTGTCTGTGACTCTGTTCTTTTGGTGGCCCTCCCAACCACAGAACTGAGAACAACTCCCAGCATCAGCAGGCACCATGGTGTCCCTTCCTTCCCAGCCATCTTTCTCAAATGCATCTAACCTTGGGGACGACCTAGTGTCTGAACTTTGTGTCCTTGACCACAGCATGGGGCAGACTAGATGGAATAAGAGTGATGTATCTTTGAATCTCATGCAACACAGCATAGGTGCTGGGCAGCTTCACTTTGTCCTTCATGCTGGGGGCCGGTGGCAACCACTCACACCATCCATTTCTTCATGAATGTTGGTTGCAGAGACATTGTAAGGGCTACTCAGGCCTATATTCCCAGGAGACCTGGAAACACTTCCACGGAGTGATAGAGATAGAAAGTGGCCTAGAGAAGGCTTCGTGGGCGTCAGAGTGTTACTAGGCAGCCCTGTTCTGCTGCAATCCTAGCGACTTGGCTGTTGGAAACAAAGGCCAGGCAGCAATATGCACAGTTGCATTGTGCTTAGGAAAAGACCCAAGCGATCCCAACTGATCACGTTGATTTCCAGCAACTCAGCCAGAAAGGGAAAACGTTAGCTCCTTACTGGGCTGGGAGCACCTCTAACAGCTTTGCTCACTTTCCACATCTCCTGGGAGAGGGCAACTGCGTTTTGAGCAGTAAAGACTGACTTCCCACAGTCTGTACTATGGGAACAGGCGTGAGATTCTCCAGCTTCCCTACACACTATGAACTAGTGTTTGACTTCACTTTAAAAGCACGGCTGAGCCCCGCCTCATGATCTCTAAGCAGTTAGAGGTGGCTGTAGAAGGGAGACTTTCCTTCAGTGGCGCAGCTACTAACAGGTGGCCCATTCTGTCAGCAACCCCTCACTAAAGTCATTGGCACACATGCATATGCACTCACGCACGTACGCACACGCGCACACACACACAAAACATGGAAATAGGGGAACTAGGGGACTCTCTGGGAAAAGGAAGGGGGTCAACAGGAGAGGAAAGTGGGAGAAAGGAATAGGATCTAAATACATCATATAATTGCATGTAAAAGTTACAATGAAACCCATCATTATAAGTAATTAGTATATACCAATAAAGAAATATAAAAATTACATCAGAGTTTACACTTAACATCTTTGGGGAGTTTAGTACATTATAAAGGTGGGAAAACAGAAGCCTGAAAGATGACAGAACTCACGTGAGGTCACACTGCCAGGTGTTAGCACAAACAAGTGTGATTTCAGCATGGAACCCATTATGTCTTTTGCTCACTATGGCTCATTTCTTTAAATCTCTTTTTCTAACACATGAGGTTTGAGATTCATAAGCCCTATTTTTGAACTTAAATGAAAGTCATTTAGTTCCTAAGTTCTTCTCTTCCTTATCAGTACTAGGGGACATAATTCTGTCCCTCAAAACCAAACTCCTTCCCAGGAAGTGTGGCAGCCCCACCCTCTTTCCAACAGGTACCTTGCACCTCCAGGTGCTTCACAAGCAGCAGAATCCCGAATCACATTTGGGGCCCCGAGCTACACTCGTATTCCCCAAATAAATGTGCATATATGTGGGGGGACTGAACATCCCATGGCATACATGTGGAGGTCAGAGGGCAATCTTGGGAGTCAGTCTTTTGCCTAATATCTTGTTTGAGGCCAACTCTCCTTGTTGCTTGCCTCTGTTCTGTATCTTGCAGACCAGCTAGGTCACAAGTTTCTGGGGAGTCTCCTATCTCCACCTCCCATCTCACTGTAGGAACACTGGGGTTACAGACACACATCTCACAGTGAGACACACACTGTGCTCAACCTTAAGTGGGTTCTGAGGATACAAACTCTGGTCCTCATGTTTGCTTGGCAAGGGCTTCACTAGGCATCCCCTCAGCCCCCAACAAACAGATACATGCAAAGTTGTGTTTCAATAATTTGTTTAAAACCTGAGCATGTTTTCTCACTGGTGGGTTCTATACTTTACACAGACACATAAAAATCATATGTGTTCAGATTATATTAAAGCAGAAGTCAAACAGTCTGGGGGATGAGGGGGAATTAATGGGAGTGGGGAGGGGAAAGGGGAGGATAGTGAGGTACGTGTCGGGATGTTCAAAGCATAACATATACCCGCATAAAAATGGCCTTATATAACCCGGTGTTAAAAAATAAAATGAACACTAAAGATGAAGCCAGGGCACTGGCATGTGCCTGCCTATAATGTAGCACTTGGTAAGTGGAAGCAGGAAGATTGGAGTTCATGGTCATCCTTGGCTATGTAGTGAGTTCGAGGTCAACCAAAGTAGACAAGACCCTGTTGCCACCAAAAAATGAATAATACCAAATTACTTCCCAAAGTCTAAAGAGGCAGAGGAAACAGCCAGGGTAGGGGCTTAGGGGAAACTGTCAGGTACAAACACAGGAGTATGTACAGATGTTGATGGTAGCAATGTTCCAAAGGGAGAATGGAGCACTAAGATCACCTGCCATTTAGGATGATTCTCAAACCCACTTTATGTTCCTATATTAGAATCCAAAGCAGCCACTTGAAATTAATGAGAAATTGATAGTTTGTTGTCAATGCTTGATGCGGGATTCTCCTCTGTATGCTGTGAATGTTTTATTACCACTGGTCAATAAAGAAGCTGTTTTGGCCTATGGCAGGGCAGAATAGAGCAAGGCAGGAAATCTAAGCAAAGATAGAAAAGAAGGTGTGGAGTCAGGCAGATGCCATGTAGCCACCCAAGCAGCAAGAAATAACAAACCACAAGCCTCATGGTAAAATATAAAATAACAGAAATGGGTTAACTTAAGATACAAGAGCTAGTTAGGAATACACTTGTTTTAATTAATATAGTTCAGGTCTGGGCACCTGGAAAACTAAAGCACAGTCTCTGTTTACAAAATGGTGCCCAATGTGGGGTTGTTTTACTCTGATCTTCAGGCAAGTTTCATTTATTAAAATACAAATAAAATGCCACTACAAATGCTTACACAAAGACAAGAGATCAAGAGAAAGCTAAGACACTGCTCTGAGTTATTGGAATGTTCCCAAAGGTTGTGGCTGATACTTGTATTTTTGGTTGTGAGTTTAGTCTTTAACGGCTGAGCCATCCCTCCAGGCCAGCTGATACTTAAAACTAGTTATCTTACACTGCAGCTCCTGAAGATAAATATCAATGTGGTTCATTTCACACTCACACTCACCAGGTACTGTGCTCTTCTCTACTGTGGGCATTTCTGGTCTACTCAGAGACATACTGCTTTCTATAGATTAGATAAGCTAACATACCCTAGCAGTTACCATATGGAAATTACTATACTAGGTACAGCAACTTACTTTGCTAAAGAGCTGCCCTGCAAAGATGAGTAAATAGTTTAGAAATAGCTGGTAATTTTCCATGATTAGTTCATAAGTCTCCATTCTCGTGAACTTGGCCCAGCTTCTAAGTCCTTTTGTTATGACTACTTATTTGACTGTATTTTGCTGCACTTCACATTCACCTTTTGTTTTTTTACATAATGAAACTGATCAAGTCTCAAGGATCAAGCACCATCTCAGGGGTTAGCAATAGATACAACCCCCAGGCAACAACAGAGTCTTAGTCACTGTCCTCAGAGAGCCTGGGTTCTTATGTCATAATAGACTCTAAGCAGGTCATGAGGCAGGATGCATGCTTATGCAGGTTAAATGAGAAATGCTAACTCTGAGCACACAGTTTAGGATGAACTCTCTGAAATGATGAAGAATCATTAGGAGTGAGCAAAGGAGAGCTGGTACCACCAGAGAGGAAAAGTAAACCAGGACAGAACAAAGGGAAATAGAGCGAAGGCATATTCATGAACCTTAGAGGTGAGTGGTGTTTCTGGAAAGGTCAGCAGGGCCAGATTATAAAGCTCCTCACCTGCATACACTGGCACTGGGTTTAATCATTTAAAAGCAAGTAGAACTCACAACTTTTAATTAACACTTTCTTACTGGAGTGGGAAGAATTCATCTTAATGCCAAAGCTTATAGGATAACAAGTTCAAAATGGTAGCTGCAGCTTCTTGGTCTGTGGCAGCTAATGTGGGAGACTATGGGGGTGAATTCCAGAAGCAGAGGAAAGAGACTCCCTCCCGGGATCTCCTACCTATTCTCTGCTAGTCCAAAAGCACTGTTACAACTGTCGGCACCAGCAATGCTCCCCTGGGAGAGAATTTAGGTCCAACCTGGACTCTGGTAACCTCTGAACTAATGGGAGTATACAAGCTGCCCCTCCCTTTAATGTAAAACTGTTTTCCTTCTAGTACAGGCTCTAATGGGTACAATGACTGTGTTCCTTCCTCAATGCCCTGCTCCTGACTTATCCCACAAACAATAGCAATGCTTATCAAATTCTAGGAGCCAAGAAAAAGTGGAAATGTTATTAAAAAATTTTACTTGGTAGGCATTATTTTGGAAAAAGTATAAACCTCTACAGTTAAGCTAAATCAGCAAACAAACTTGCTCTATAGTTGAAATGGGCAAGACAGCCTTAGAAACATGTTTTTAAAAAAAAACAGAAAAGTATGAAGTCATATGGGGAAAACACAATACACACACAGTCACTGATAGGAAAATAATTTTATTTAGATTCTTATTTTTTAAAAATGTAGCTTTCACATATAAATTTAGACTTAAAGATTACAGTGTATATTTACCAAAAGGAACATCCCTGAAGGATGGCCAGACTTAGTTCACTGAGTGGGCACAGGGAAGCTCACTCCATAGGGAGCTCAAGTGGAAGTGCTTTCTTTAATCTTTCACAATGGCACTTCCCTGTTCCTCAACCCGGCCAACATGACCTGTGGCCGCTAAGACACCTACAGCCATCACTTTGGGGCAACAGCATTTCACTAATGGGAATAGAAAACATCTCTAGAAATGAAAGCACAAAGCTCAATGATCCAGATATCCCACAACAATCATTATTTATCTGCAGCAACAATATGACAGGTGTATTTATATAGTTCAAAAATTTTTGTAATGAGGGTTCAAGAACACAAAATTCATTTAAGGGTAATTAATATAATTAAATGAGAAAGATTATTTTTTCCATATTACAAATGCCTCTACACTATAAGGCTTAGGGGAAAGACCCATTCAAACCTCGGCTTTCCTAAAATGTTTGGCACAACCTTTCAGTTGTTGTGAGATAGACAGCTGAGAGGTTTCAGGAAGTGGGCCCATTACACTTCTGCCTGGCTTCAACACAGTATACACAAGAGCTGTCAACAGGCTTGGCAGACTCAGGTCTACCTGTGCAACATAAAGTTCCAGGAAAGTTAATGTGATGGGGAAAAGAGGTCTGGATGAAGTAGATCTCCTATAGTCACAGGTTAACTTTGTTATTTTCTCATGGAAAATAAATTCAATGGCTGCCCAGAAGTCAATGGAATTCTGATCTCTAGAGTGAAAGTTGGAAAAGCAACTTTGATATCAACATCACAAGTCAAAGGGGAAGGAGACAAAGATGACCAGGGATGCTTTCTAGGTTACTTTTGGTTTCACACTTTGTGAACTACTTTAAGGAGAATCAGTGTGTAGCAACCATGGCATCCATAAAACCTTGGCCTTTACAAAGGAGTGCTGGAGCAAATGAATGTACCCCAAATCCAGTTTTAAAATACAAACTTCCTGCAATTATGACATAATACTGTGCAGCAAATTAGGAATTGCACACTGCTCCTATGTCTGGTTAAAGCCTTGTCCCAGCTTTGGAGAGTCACGAGGCGACCTCTAAGCAGCTGTCTGTGGCTAAAACCAGGCACTTTCATTGCACTTGGGTCAGAGCAGTGATGTGGACATCATCACCCAAGGGAGGAAACACAGGGCCCCACAGCTTTGGTGCAGTGCAGGTTTTGTCTCCCTTAAATTTCAGCTGCTTTCTCTATCTCTGAGTTTATTAATAAAATAAAATCAGGAATCTCTGTGAGAATCCTCTGGTTGGATGGCAAAGTGCATGTCCCTGCAGACCACCAACCTGACTGTAGGAAAACAGAACAGTACACTTTGTATCAAGTAAATGGTTGCTCAACTGGAAGACCATTTCCTAGGAATCCAGAGGCCTGGCTGTTAATCACATGGAGGAATGCTGGGACTGGACTTTAAAGAGAGCCTGGGCCCCAAATGTCATCGGTTTTCTTTAACTTACCATTTTCTGGTGGTCTTTTCTCTGGCCGCCTAGCTCTTGAATGTCTAAGCACACGTCCCCAGGGACCAATGTAAACATTATTCAATAGACCTCAGCTTTTTAAAAAAAAAACACAGCTTGTTACATAGTGTTTGACATTCCAGTGCAGGCAGTATCTAAGCGTCACTTTCCCTCACTCATGAGTACCGGTTTACAAAGGAACACATACAGGATACTTGATAAAACTGTGGCTGAAAAGACCACTTTAGTGCCAGACAGCTGGTCCTATCCTGCAACGAGCTGGCAAACCAGGACTATGACAAGAGAGTCACAACAGAGCACAAATTCTGTGAATCTGGAGAGTCCATATAACCACTGTTCCCACTTAGCCCCTTGGGTCACACTTTGATATGGGAGAGCATTTCTACCTCTTGCATCAACCTGTGTTCTCCTTGTTTTGGACGGGGCTCTCTCCAGAGGTTTCAAGAGTTTCCTCAGGGGGAAGGGAGCCCTCTCTTCCAGTCCTAACATCAGAATATTTCAAAGCACAAGAGGAGTCCACGAACATGTTAGGGATGTTGCTGCCAAAGTAGATCTTACTGTTAGAAGCAATGGCCTGATACTTCTTGAGTTCCAGATATTCCGGGGTCAATTTGTGCTGTGTGGGGCAAACAAGATCAAAGGAGTTAGAATAGTTTGGTGCGATAGCCATCTCTTTTCTCTAACACCATTTCTCCAGCTGCTCTGCTGAGTAACATGAACCAACTTGGAATGTTTGCCAATGATCCTATTTCACTGTGGAGTGTGCTATCCTCCTAATAGCTAAGTCCTTAACTAAAATTCCTTTAACAAGCTCCCATCTTAAGGCAGGTTAAGCTGTATGTTTTTAAAAGTCAACTGGGGATTAAATAATACGTATTTCTTTTGCGGTTTATTAAATGCTTTACATGCATTTTCTATTTCATGTATCTTTCCTCAATCAGAACTGACACAGTGCTTCTACTGATTCTCTTGAGAGAGGTACACAAGTCACCAGATCAGTATTAGGGCTTCCAAGTAAAAGCCTAGGTTCACAACTGTATAACTAGATGTTTTAGTGACTCATTTTTTTTGACAAAATTTGAGAATTGGAATATATCAAGCAATCACCTAATCTAGCATCTTGCCTTTATCCACAAGTTGGCCGTTTAAATCATTTGTGGTAAGACGGATGTTTGTCAACTGCTTCTACCAACATTTTATTTTTGAGACAGGACCTCACATATCTTAGGTTGACCTCAAACTTGCTTGTAGCTAAGGATGACCTTGAACTTTTAGTATTCCTGATTTTAGCACCAGATTACTGGGAGTCCAGATGTCTGTCACCACACCCAGGTTTATGTGGTGTTGGGAGACCAAATCTAGAACCCAGCACGCTAGCCAAGCACTCTGCGAACTGAATTACATTAAAACTCGTTCCCAGAATATATGCTCTCTATGTCCCCAGGACCATCCTAGTAAACCCCTCTTTGTCTTGAGTCTTTCTTGTCTTCTGTAGTGACAGGGCACTTACTCTGCAATTTAACATCTTTCAGTCCCTGCATCTCCACCTTCCAGCTGATTCACATCTTCTGCCAAAACATTGCATGTAAATCTAGTCATACTGTACAACTACATTACTTCTTAAAGCCGTTTACAAGTGATCTGAGTGGCATTTCTCAAAACGGGATAAAATGATGACCCTTTTCAGGATTAAGTTTGATCTTAATAGTAAAGTCTTCTATTTAAAAAAGGGCACTTTATTTTTGTTTATATGTATGTTTGTGTGTGCACATGTGTAGATAGCTGTAAGGACAGAAGATAAAAGAGTCTGACTTTCCAGAGCTGAAATTGTGAGTCACCCAATGTGGGTGCTAGAAACTGAACTCTGGGCCCCTTGGAAGAGAAGCAAGCACTCTTGGACACTGAACCATCTCTTCAACCCCAGTAAGAAGGTCCTGATGCTTCTCTCTGGCCAAATTCTTCTACTGTCAATTTGAACTCTTAGAGGTATGAATTTCTTATCTTGCTTTTATCTTGACAAAATTCAATTCTGTTTCTTCTGATATCTGTTTCTAAATTTATATTGGTTTCCAAAGTTCTGACAATTTACATTCTACCAACCTATTATTTCCTCCCGTCCTTTCTAAATTGATTTTTATCCTTCAAATTGCAGGATCTATTTAGCAATCTCAATATCACACGAGGAAATGTGTGTGTGAGGAGTAGGCATTAAAACAGCAAGTACTATAGGTGTGACGCAGGAAGGGCCAGGGATTCAAATGTACTATAATACATGAGACCATCTTCAACATGAAAAGTATCTTGTACTTTGCTGGGAAGATGGTGTTAGGCAGCAGGACAGAAAAGTGGGCAAAGATATAATATATTATAAAATATATAATATAATATATTATATAATATAAGAGGCTCTCGGAGAAGAGACTGACAGGAGAGAGAAAAAAGGATGGAAACCTAGTGCTGCCACTCAAATGGGAGCTTCTGCAGCACAGGGACTACAAGGTGAACTTGAAGTCCGAGCTTGGGAAGGCAACTGTCATTACCAAGACGACCCCACATTCTGAAATGGGAGGCTAACTGCAATGCCTACGGCTGTGTGGTGAAATACTCCATCAATTTCCTGGATCACATTAATGGAAAGAGACATCAACAAAGCCTGGGTATGACTGTGTGTGTGGGTCAGGTGAAGAGCGTTCTCTGGTCAACAAGAGGATAGAAGAGAAACAGAAAGACTATGATTTTGAGGAAAGGATGGAGGAACTTAGAGAAAAGGAGGAAAAGTCCAAAGCACACAAGAAAGAGCAACAAAAGGAGAAAAGGAGGCCCCAGGAGGACTTGACAATTTGAGGAGGAGGAGATGGCAGCGTTGATGGTCTTCTCTGGCTTTGGTTCCACCAAGAGGAGTTACTGAGGCGTTCTCTTTGGCCTATACTGGACCTAACTGAGTATGTGCTGAGGTGGGGGAGGGGTGTCACTTCTTTTTCAGGTACCTGAGAAAGTCCTGAAGAGTATTAATGGGCAGGACTAGAGGGTGGGTGTTTGTGGTTGGAGAGGGCACGGGATGTCGAGGCGATGCTGTGGCATATTTTGTCAGCCTCAGTATGTTACTGGACTCACAGAATCTCTGCCCATCTGTGTTCCAAAGACCTCCCTCTTTGAGGCTGCTTTCCCCAAATTCCCCTGCATCTTTCCCTCTTCATCTATCCAACCTCTTGGCTGAACATTCTCCTTTTTCCTGTGTTGCTTGTTTTAATCTTTACTCTTGTTCAGCTTGCAACAGAAGGGTTATCTGGGTCTCCAGTACAGAGGTGCTGGCGTATGCTTGCCCAGCTCTTCCTCCCGTCCCGCCCAGCGGTTCTCTAGCCACCTGTGCATGCATGTGACTTCTGCCTCAGTCAATGTGTGCATGATTTGTTACAAAGAGGAGACCTGAGATAGAATCTCAAAGTACTGCTGTCCTGGGGCCTAATGATCTTGGGTTCCCAGTGCATGCACCAGGAAATTAAATGGGATGAGTGTTTGATGTGGCTTGCATCTGTTGAATTTTAAACCTTGTTTCTTCTGTTTTACTTCACTGAAGATTTCTGCTTTTGTCTTCCTTGGAAATAGGAAAAATCTTGTTTGATGCAAAAAAAGAAAAGAATGAAAACAACAAAACAACCCTAAAACCAACCAAACTAACTCACTCTGGGAGACCCTGGTTCTCATTGTTCAACATATACAATACATGACATTGACTAGGAAAAAAAAGAAAAAGTATCTTGCCCTCAAACTGCAAGTATGTCTCTGATGGGAAACCCTCTTCTAAGTTCAGTTTCTATCCTAAAAAGCTACCTATCAGGAAAGCTAGTTTAAATGAGCTTCCCTCTTTCCCCGTCGTTCTCTCAAAAGATCTTCAACTTTTCAGAGCCCCTACTTACAGTACAAACGAACACTTTTGTGACATTTGACCTGTGCTTACGTATCTGCTTATCTTTATTCCAGCTCATTACTTTTATAAATTTCCCACCCCCAATCAATGGGTATATGTGTCTTGCTAAATAACTGGTTGATGATGGGTTGGCCACTACCTTTTCCTGACACTGATTACAATTACGTCTACTGCAGTAGAGCCCATGAAAAGCGAATGCAAACCAGTCACTGGGGAAGTGGCATGCGAAGCAGTCACCTTGTTTGAGGTGGCGTATTTGTGCGCAGCATAATACTCAGCATCTGCTTTCGCCTTCTCTCGGGCCAGGAATGCAGCGTCTAGCAAATAAGAGTCACGACAAGCTTGAAACAAAGCAAACTGTCACTCTACTTCCTTATCTGGGTAAGAGTACCTTTTATACTGCTTAATATTTCAATTGTTGGTCTTACTTTAAGTTATAATATTAACAATTTTCAAAATCTCAATCCTCAGGACAGCTCCTTTTCAAGGAGAATATGTTCATCACTGTTAAACAACAACTTCTTGAGTTCACTCATTTTCTGCTCTAAGTGGTTGCTTTTTCTTCTATCTCCCTCCAACTTCCCATCACCCAAAGCCTTAGCCTCCATCCAGGCAGGGTTCAGGCAAAATAACCACATCTAACCATAAAAGCTCCACTCTATTTATTGCATTATTTGCATCCTCACCAAATTTAATCTGAAATCAGTTAGTACAGAGAGATAAACAGTTGCATATAAGTATCCTTAAGACTGTGATCTATCAAAGAGCATCAACATTAGCACATGCAAGGCTCTGAGTTCAATAGCAAATACATCACTATGTGATTACACAGTTTCAGATTTTCAATTACAACGGGACCATATCTTTTCCCCAGCTAATTTGTTATTATTACTGTGACAAACTGGTGGTAGTTAAGTTTATTATTTTGAACATTAAAAAATTATTTTAAATTGTGTATGTGTATGTGTGTGTGTGCCCATGAGAACAGTGTCTCTAGAGCCCAGAAGGCATTTGATCTCATGGAGCTGCAGTTACAGACAACTGAGGAGTACCTGACATGTGTGCACCTGCAAAATTAGTGTCTTTAACCAGTGAGCTATCTCCCCTGCCCTTACCTTGCACATTTTAATTTTTTTTCATTTTATTTTATGTATATGGTATTTTACTTGCATGTATCTCTGTGTATACAACAAGGTGTTGGATCACCCTGGGACTGAAATTTTAAACAGTTGTGAGCTACCACGTAGGTCTGGGGATTGAACCTGATCCTCTGGAAGAACAGTCAGTGCTCTTAATCACTGAGCCATCTCTCCAGATCCTTGTTTGATTTCTCAAAAACTTTTGAGGAATTCTTATACTTCATCAGAGACTAAAGTGAGAGTTTTAGTCTCCATTGTAAGAAAGGAATGAAAGGTTGAGCTACTAGAGCCACAGCTAAAGAAAGAGCTAGATTATAAAGTATTTGTTTGTTTGTTTGTTGTCTAGAGTATTCTGCTAGCTACTTCTTCCAGACCAGAATACCCTACGGTTTTCCCCCACAAGACAAAAAAGAACTGGTCCTGAGGCAGAGAGGCAGTCCAGGACACTCAGAACTTCAGCCTTACCTTCAATCTCAGAAATGCGCTTTTCAGTTTCTTTCTCCATTACCTTCTGTTGAAACCGAATTTTTGCCACTTGTGCAATCTTCTCTGCCTCTATAACATAACAAAGAAACATACTCAGATTCAGCAGTACATGGTCTAACATTAATCACATGTGGCTTTATGGCTAACAGTTTCCGAGGTTTTATTTGTTCTAGAAATAACTCAAGAGAGATGGAATTCCTTTCTTTCTCTAATGTCCTATGCTGGTAAGGCAAGCTTTGTGGGAAGGTCACAAAAGGTTAACAGTTTCAGTCTTCCATGAGACTATAAAGCAATAGTTCACAAACTAATGGTAAAAAACGGTACAAAAATGGAGCAATACAAACTCATGGCAACATAGGACAACCATATAAAGTGGCATGAGAAAAACAGGATAATGGAAATTAAACCAAGAAGATATTTTGTAGGAAATAATGGACATCAGCTGGTAGGGATAAGCCAGAAAACATAACAAAAGATACATAAATATAAATGAAAAAACTACAGAGAGAATACAGAGCCAGACAAGAGAAAACAATAAAGCCTGTGTTGTAAGTGACAAGCTAATCAGTCGAGTTTTAATATATTTTAGGATCTACTAGTAAGTTGCCATTTAGAATATGACATAAGGAAAAGAATATCAAAGAATGAATAGTCTTACTGATGTAAAGATAAAGCTGAAATCAGTCACTTAAGGAAACCAGTGTTCACAGTGAGCACAGCAGCTGCCACATCCAAGTACACACAGGAAAACTAAAAACTTTTAGTTTTGTTTGTTTTTTATTAATTTTTATTATTATANNNCCCCCTCCATCAATGTCTAGGAAGGTGAGCATCCAAACACACTAGGCTCCCACATAGCCAGTATATGAAGTAGAATCAAAACCCAGATCCATTGTCATTGGCTTTGTCCAAACCAAAGCCCCCGGGACCAAACAAGAAAGACTAATTACACTTGAAATTCTATCACTGTAATTCTTTAAAAAAAACACTCTCAATTTTCCTTTCAGCCAAAGATGATGAGGACATGTGATTCTCTATGGTCACAGGTTTCTCATCTGAAGATTCAACCAAACGCAGATTGAATATACTCAGAAATTTAAAAAAATGTGTGTACTGAACATGAACATTTTTTTCTTGTCACCATTCCCTGAATGATGGCAACTATTTACATAGTACTTTAATTTTAACAGGTATAAGTAACCTAGATATGACATAAAGAGTATGACAGAATGTACCTAAGTTAGATGAAACACATTTCATTTTCTTAAACACCTGTAGACCATGGTGTGGAACCCCAAAGGTTCCAGGAAATACTTTAACATATCTCTAGCTTCTGGCGAAGAACATGTAACAGAGAGAAAAATTCCAAATAGTTTCATTTTTTTTCAGGAGGCAGTATCCTTTAAAATTATCCCAGAACCAAACTAACTTTAAAAACAAACAAACAAACAAAAAACCCTACGGGCTGGACATTTAACGATAAGCATAAGCTCAAGATATACTTACTACTCTCCATTCCATGGAAAGAAACCAATGAAAAGCATGATCAGACTTGGAGCTCCAGAAAAGTAGGAGTAGACAAATGAGAAAATTTCTTTAAGTAACACCTTACACTTTTACACAAAACATAACAAATTTGTCTTTAAATGCACAGCAAGTTTATAAGGCAGAATGAAAGTCTTCAAGTGGCACAGCTAAAGAAGAGCTGAGGTTTGTGTGGCAGCAGTTCTGGGGCGGTTATTCACCACAGAGAGAAGCACTTGGGCAATGCTCCACACAGGACTAGACAAGGCCTTGCACATCCCAACTCACTCGAATAAAGCCATGACCTCTAGAGGCTTCAACTCGAGAGAAACGAGCACTAAAGAACTCTACCTGCTAGCCCCATGAGAGCTGGAGAACTGAACAGAGTTACTTTAAAAGCAGGAGGATTTTAAAAGCAGAAGAATGACTACCCAAAAAGAATAACTGGTTTGGGGGCAAGTTTGTAATCACATTCAAGAGGCCAAAAAAAAAAAAGTATCAGTATTGCCAATATGATAAGAAAAAATAAATTTAGTTTGTTACAGAACTGTAGGCTCAAGTACCATAGAGGATGAAATGAGAGCACTTTTTACCAAGGAAGACTAAACAAGCTTAGCCTTCACCAGAAAAACAAAACAAGAAAACAACCAACTAGCAGGAAAAAAGTGAACCATCTGAAACAGAGGAAAAGGTCACACTTTCAAATTGAATGAAATGTTGACTATAAATGTCATTAGTACCGAGGAGAGTAAGCAACAAGAAGATAAAAACAACATGAAAACAGATGACAGAGCAACAACAGCAGGTGAGACTGGAGAACAGGGATGAGAATTAAAGCATCTCCAAGTATTTTTCCAGAAGAGGATGAAGAATATTATTTACTTTAGATATTACTGATTCAGATAAACTTAACATTTCACAAGTGATGACTAGTTGTACATTCCAGAAACAGAATGTAAACCTTCCAGTCAAGTAAAGGAAAAAAAATGAATAAAGACAACTCACAATGGAAAAAGAAGTAGAGGAAAAAATGCGTGGTAAACTGCATATAATTGAGGGATAACATACAAATCTAAATACAGTAGCAACTACAGTAAATATAAAAGGACTAAAACTCACCAGTTAAAAGACAGATTCTCACATTGGATAAGATAACAAAATCCAGCTACATGCTGTTTATAAGAGACATACCTAAAATATAATGACATAGAAAATTGAAAGTAAAAGAACGGGAAGATACACTAAGAAATAGCCAAGAGATATCCAACATAGCTATGTTATCATCAGACAGCGTAAATCTTATGCCACACAATATGTTTAGGAATAAAGAATGCTATTATACCAGTAGGAAATCTCCAGAGAAATTAACGATTCCAAATTTAAATGCCCTTCATGAGAGAGACTCAAAATAAAGAAAAAATTGTAAGTCATTTTTAAGAAATTTTAACACAATGTTCTCAGTAAATGATAGTACCAAAAGACAAAAATGAGAAGGACATAGAAGATGCAATCAATTGCCACAGAAACCTGCATCCAACAAATGGGGACTATATAGTCAGCCCTTTCTAAGACAACTAGGGCATTTACAGAAAAAGGCTGCAAAGCAAATTTCAACACACAACTCAATCATCCATACAATAGATGTTATCCTTTGTGACATTGAAAATCAATAAAATGGTCAACTCTCAAAACTCACTGAACCAAAAACTAGAAAAGTAATACATATAACTCATGGATTAATGATGAAATTATAAAGGAAATGTCTTAAAGAAAATTGAATACATATAAGCAAAAGAACCACCAACAAATCCCCCAAGACCAAAGCAGTACTCGGAAGGAAATTTATTCTCCTATATGCTTCCACTAAAAACAAACAAAAAACAAAAAGAAAAAAAGAAAAAACTGAGTCAATGAATTAAGCATCTAATGTTAGATTTAAAAAAAGAACTAATGAGTAAATTCAAAGTATGCAGAAAAAGGAACTAACAAAAATTCACAGAGATAACTGGAAAGAAAGCATAAATCAAGTCAAAACTAAAAAGCAGTTCTATGAAAAATAAATAAGATCAAAACTGACCCAACAAAAAGGAATGTACAATCAAAAAACATAAAGGAAGGTAGACTAGAGTGGATGTGTTCAAAGCTACAGTGAATTCTGTAAATTCATTTCCCCATTTGAAGTATTATATGAATAACATAATTTTCAACAAAAAATAAAATTTCTAAACCTTAAAAAGAAACGAATAATGGAATAAATATATGTAATAGAGAAATGAAATTAGGTTGGATGTTACCAAAGTACAAACAAGTAGCACAAACCATATTATAGCAAAATGCTTTATGGGTTCCATGAAACCCATGAAAAGAAACAATATATACCATACACAAATGTTCCAGTAAATAAGTGCTCTTCAGGTCATCCTGAAGTTGGAATAAACAAAGCACACAACAAAACACAAACTCCTAACCTCAAACAAAACACCAATAAGCAAACACGATAGAGTTTATAAGAAAACTGTAAAGTAGATCTCACTTGTAAAAATTCGTAAAAAATTATCAGCAAACCTTACAAGAGATTATGGTGAACCTTCCATATCATGATTGGGTGGGTTACTTAATACAGCAACAAGAAAATCCAGTAATATAACATCTAACAATAGAATCCACCATATTAGTAACTTGAAAATCATATGTTCAATACACACACACACACACATACACACACACACACACACACACACAAATAAATAACTTAGTTTTAACAGTAATCTCTTTTTTTTTTTGGTTTGCAGAGGGTTTCTCTCTGTAGCTTTGGAGCCTATTCTGAAATTCACTTTGTAGACCACGTTGGCCTTAAACTCACATAGATCCACCTGCCTCTGCCTCCTGAGTGCTGGGATTAAATGCTTGTGCCACCACCACCTGGCTTTAACAATAATTCTTAATGAGGGCTTTTGGCAAGCAAAGAACAAACAGAAGGAAACTTCAATGAATAGTAAATGTTAAGACAGCAACCGTTGCTGGAACTATTTAGAGATAAAACAAAAGTGCCTGCTCCTGTGTATGCTGTATAAAAAGGCCATAGCTTAGAGCAGTGAGACAAGAAAGGAAGGGTGTGATGTTTATATACAGAAGAAAACAGAATTATTGATATCTAAAGACAACATGATTAATCACAGAGGAACCAAAGACACTTAAGAATACTAGCATTTTCAACAAGGCTGCTAACTAAAAACCAATAGCATATCTACCAAAAATAATAATAAAAAATTTTGACAAGCTAGAAAAAGTGCCTTTGTAAAAGAGTCCACTTATTACAGAAACAAAAAACTTTTAAAAAGCTAGGCAGGAATGAATTGCTACCCCCCTTGAGTTAGGGTTTCTCTGTGTAGCCCTGTCTATCCTGAAAGTCGTTTTGTAGACCAGGCTGGCCACAAACTCAGAGCATCTGCCTGCTTCTGCCTCCTGAGTGCTGGGACTAAAGGAGCATGCCCCCACACCCAGCACCAAGGAAACAAATTTCTAATAAATTTCAGGAACTTTAAGAATACTATACCCCTCCTTGCTTTTCCAGCTTTCATGCGTATGTGGGCACATGTGTGTGAGAAAACATGAATGTGGGTGCACAGGCACGTGGAGGCTTAGGCCTTTGGTGACTCTTACTTACATTTGTTAAGGTAGGGTCTTTAAATGAACCTAGAGCTTGTCTATAAAGCTAGTCTTGCTAGCCAGCCTGTTCTGAGATTCCCCTACCTTAAGAGACTGGGATTAAAAGTGATTCACGGAGCCCACTCGAGATTTTCATGTGTTTCTGCTGTTCAAAATTGTAGTCTTCAAGCTTACATTTTACATCCTGAGTCATTTCCCTAATCCTAAATTATGGTACTTTTAAAATAGACATTTCTCATAAATAAAAATATGGGATCTGTCAGACTCAGTATCAAATATTTCCATTCTCTCCAAATCAGTGTATATTCAATGCAATTCCAACAAAAATCCCAACAGAGTATTTTATGGAATTGAGCTGGTCCTTACAGTTTCATAAATGAATACAGGGGATAGTTAGTCCAGGCTAACTTCAGGAATAGTTAAGAACAGTCAACAATTACAACCAACAGGAACAGCTAAGGAAAAAAGTAACAGGAACACTTTAGAATGAGGAATTAAAACAGAGATCTTAGGATAAAAACAAATTACATGTAATATCTTACTGTATAACATAAATGGCATTCAAAAAGAGGAAATGATGAACTAATCAATAATCTGAGATAACCTGATTGCCATTTGGAAAAAGTAAAGCCGAACCTCTGTCACATTAAACATTAATATAAATCCCTTATGGATTAAAGGTCCATACACAAAAAAATCCCAGAAATTTAAATATTTTGAATAAAATTGGTACCTGTGGAGGCAAAAGAACTTGTAAACAAGGTAAGGCAGAAACCACTGGATTTTTGATGAACTAGACTATGTGAAAATCAAATTTATGTAACTCAAAGATATTTCGGTTCAAAGATAAGCCACAAATCAAGAAAAGATAATTTGCAGTGCATAAATATGGGAAAGGATCACGACTCAAACATAGAAAGAACACCATAAACCAGCTCAAAAAAAGCCGCCAAATAACTGGCTTAAGATACTAAAAGGTTAATACACCTTAAAGGGAAAAGAAACCCAATAAGCAATTTTACCAATAATTAGAGATATCAAAATTGAAAATATGAGTTATACTGTCCATCACTGAACTGACAAATGTTTGAAGTATGGTAACTCCAAGAGGTGATGAGGACATAGAGAAAGGAGAATTCAATACAGCAGTACAGAAACCAGAATACAATGCTGAAGACAGACAAGATGGAGGAACCAGGGAGAAAATAGTTTGGCAGCAAGAGCAACCTGAACACGTGCACACACTGTGACTCAGCAATCTGCTCTGAGAAATGTTCTCTACAACAACCTACCCCAAAGTACCTTCCTCCCTTGACTTCCAATCTAGTAGGAACCAATAGATTACAAAGTACAACAAAAATGAATTACTAGAAAAGTAAAATTTAAAACATAACATAAAATTATAAGCTCTAAAATTATTAGATTTGACATTTAAAAAATTAAGTGTGTGAAGATGCTTTAAGATCTTCTTAAATTCTCTCAGTAGTTGGCCTGTTTCATGTGGTTCAGGAAAATAAGCTGGAGACAGGAACTGTCCTATGCCCCCATCCTGAACCACGCTACTCTAGGAAAACTCCTGCATGTGTGCAGAGACACTGAAAAGGACAGCCACACAGCATGCTATAGTAATACAAACTAGAAAGTAATTCTTCAGCAGTTCACTAGAATGAATTACGTGACAAACTGAAAATTAAGTGGGCTACACTTCATTACCTACTGGCTTTGCTTACTTTTAAAGGTTTAAGGACATCTGGATATACAAAGAAGTTTCTGGAATTCTCCACTACACATAATGCTGTCTTGAATCCCCTCATTATCAAACAAGAAATTGATTAAAAAAAATAAACCAGGACAAAGTCACAGTACCTATAGTCAGAGACATTCATCACAAAGGTAAAAATCCAAGTACCTATAACTGCCCTTTTCCTCTCTGTCTCAGCTTCTTTCTCCACAACCTTCTGTTTCTGTGCAGCTATAAGAAGTTTTGTCTTCTCTGCTTCCCTGCAAAGTAAAACATACAAATCAGAAAAAGTTCTGCCTTTCCCTTCCCTCCCTCTTCCCTCTTTCTGATTCTGGGGATAAAGCACAGGAACACGCAGGTTTGAAAGTAGTTCAAACTTCTCGCATGTGACCCTTCTCCATAGGGACAGAGAGGGGAGAGAAGGAGGAAAAAGGAAAAGACAGGAGGGGCAGTGAGACATGGGAGGAGGGAAGGAGAGAACCCATATAACTCATTTGTAGAAACGTTCATATCTAAAGTTTAAGATACCATGATCCTTGAATAAACATCATTTCTATTAGCAGCTCAGATTCATAACCTACTTCCCAGCTTGATACTTTATGCATTATACTCTTAAAGTACAGCTCTAAATGAAACAGGAGAAATAAAACTCTGTACAACAGAAGACGGACTAGGAACACAAAGGATTCAGGATACACTACAGAGAAGTACTACTATTCCCTTGGACACTTGCTATATTCTCTGGTTGTGTGTGTTTGAGTGTATATATGCACTCACATGTATGTGTGCGCCCTGAGGACTGAATTCAGCCTTGTTTATGTCAGGCAAACAAGCACTCTGCCACAAGTCACATCCCTGGCCCTCATCTATTGTATTCCTGGTTTTTGTAATTATTTTAATTTAGCATCATCTCTTATTTCTTCCCAACAGCCAAAATTTCTAAAGTTGTTTCTTCTTTTCATATATACTCTATGAGAATATTGCTGTTTCAAAGATTTTAAGTATCATCATAAAGAGATCCTCTAAATCTAAAACACTTATAAACTAATCTTGTGTCAGGTAAGTAACTTCTTTCTAATCAATTCTAGAGACATAAAAAAGAAAGATACCAGCCAGGCGGTAATGGTGCACATCTTTAATCCCAGCACTTGAGAGGCAGAGGCAGGTCGATCTCTGTGAGTTCAAGGCCAGCCTGGTCTACAGAGTGAGTTCTAGGACAGGCTCCCAAAGCTACACAGAGAACCCCTGTCTCAAGAAACCAAAAAATAAAAAAAGAAAAAAAAGAAAAGAAAAGGGAAGATACCCAGACGTCAACTCAGACTCAGGTAAGACCTCCCTACAGGTAATGTGTAAAGACCTAGATTTGATTATCACAAAAACAAAACAAAAAAACCCTAAGTTTTATACCAAATAGGTATATATTCATTTTTTTAAAATTTGTATGGGTGTTTTGTCTGCTTTTTTGTCTGTGTACCAAGTGTTTGCAGTACCCATAGAGGCCTGAAGAGGGCACTAGATCCCCTAGGATTGGAGTTAGAGACAGTGGTGAACCACCATGTGAGTGCTGGGAATTGAACCTGGGGCCTCTAGAGGGGCAGTCAGTGCTCTTAACTGCTGAGTTATCCAGTCCCAAGGTTATCTCTTCTAACCATTACAATAAGATAACAAAAGGGGCATTCTTTTCAACACTGTTTAATATTTCATTCAAGGCTCCATTCATAATGGTCTGTTAGATACTTTAGGCCTTAGCCAAAGTTGGTTGCCCCAATGTTGCAAATGAGACTTTGGGTGACTGCCCAGGTAGCCAGTTATCTCTGTCATTTCTTGCAACTTTTGGAAGTTGCTTGATTGCACTTCCTGTTTACTCAGGTAATATTATTTCCCTTAGGTCTTTGATGGGATTGAAGACTAGATAGTCATAGTTACTTTCCTCTCATTTTTAATATAAGACTTAGACTCCTTAGGATAGAATAACTATTGAAACATTTAGCATATGTTTCTTGTTTGATGTTGTTCATGCTGGTTGTAATTAATTTTTATGTATGTTTTTCCTCTTCTTTTCTCTGGACAATACTTGGTGTTTGGGTTAAGGCTTCACCCCAGCCCCTGGCATCCATATATCCAAAGAGTCTGGGATGTTTAGGTGGAAGCATCACCCCAGCCCCTGGCCTCCATATACCCAAAGAGTCTGGAATGTTTGGGTGGAAAATTCCATCCCAAGCCCCCTCCCTTGGGAGTTGCCTCAGTCCAGACTCTACCCCCAAGAAAACCAGCCAAACGATGACCCCTCTTCAGAGATGCTCAAGACCATACCCACAGGGTATTTAAACAGCAACCCAGAGAACAAACACATGGTTTTCTGGTCTTCCTTCCCTGTTTCCTCTCTGGGGGCTGAAATGACACCCAGGAAAGCTGGTATCCATTAAACCTGGGCTTTTTCTAATTCAGTTTGATTTAGTCTGATTCGGATTATTGAGAGGTTTATTGGGCTGCAAAAAACTTTTCATTTGGTATTTGTTCTTATTGTATATAGTTTTGTATTAGGCTTAGAACTCTCTTATTTAGACAAAAGGGGGAAGTGTTGTAGGAAGGAACTCCTTCAACCAATAGTCTTTAAGATACCAGCCCACTTTGGGCATGGTCTCATGAACTATAAGTGCAGATGAAAAGCATGTGTGGCCCTTTTATTCTGCTGGATTTGGCTCCGGTTCCCAGTACACACAGAGGACTGTGGACTGCTTCCCTTATTTATTTATCCCCAAATAAATAAACCTT
The DNA here is from genome assembly GCA_001685075.1 of Bramus lutescens. NCBI lineage: Eukaryota > Metazoa > Chordata > Mammalia > Rodentia > Cricetidae > Bramus > Bramus lutescens. The sequence continues at coordinate 620,214 of LOEQ01000362.1, read as the reverse complement.
TGTTATACTCCATTCCGGGCTATTGTGCAACTGATGACACTACAGTCCATCACTGCACAGCAAACTGCGTCTAAGTACCGTTCTGGACATGACCACACATAGAGACAGCAAACTGCATCTGAGTACTGTCTGGACATGTCCACACATAGAGACAGCAAACTGCGTCTGAGTACCGTCTGGACATGTCCACACATAGAGACAGCAAACTGTGCCTCTGAGTACTGTTCTGGAAATGTCCATACATAAAGAGAAACCTAGTAAGTATTTGCTGAGCATTAAGATACAAAAGGTAACAGGACTAACATACAGAAGACAGCTATTTATCCAATCTCAGACTGAGCATTTTCCTTCCACATTTTCCTTAAACTGCTAAATTAATATGCAAATAGCTCTAAAGAGAAATAATAGGAGTCCATGAGTGTTACTCACATTAATTCAAAATTTCTTCTTATGGCTTCTGGGATTTTGGGTTTTGTAACACGCACAGCCTAAAAAAAGAGAAAAAAAAAAGGAAAGTCAAAATATATATGAAAAATAGTCTTTAAACCAGGCATGGTAGCACACACACATCATCAAAGATGAAGACAAGAGGATCAAGAGGGTGTTCAAGCTCATATTGGGCTACAGAGGCAGACCTACCAAAAAACTGCAACTCCCAACAGAGACAGCAACAAAAGTCTTTAACCATGCCTCCTAAAGATGAGCTCCTCAGATGAGCCTAGAGTAAATAACAACTCTAACACAGCTCCCCACTAATTTGCGTAGAGATCACACTAGCAAATCTACTTTGTATGCTGTCACACCAGTTTACTTAAATGGGGTCTAACCTCAAGAGAAAGCCACCTTACTCATGAAGGAAATAAACCAGTTAAATTTTCCTTAGAAGACAGTTTACAAAGCTCTGTAGTTGGACAATTTTGCTTTCCATTTCAAACTTGCAAACCAAAGAAAGAGAAGTCAGTCAAAGGAACAAGGCTGAGGGGTAAATTACATTAAGAGCATGTGAAAATTCCAGTCAGTGTGTACAACTAAATACCATGTCCAGCAAGAAAATGATCACTGGAAAGTTGTAATGTGTTGGTACTAGGTGTAATGTGTTGGTGTAAATGCAGCCCAAAGCTGCAGGACAGCAGTTCTCAACCTGGCTGTGGTATCTTTGAGGGTTACTTATCAGATATCCTGCATATGAGAAATTTGTGATTCATAACAGCAGCAACATTATGAAGTAGCAATGAAATAATATTATGGTTGGGGTCACCACAGCATGAGGAACTGTACTAAGGGTCGCAGCAGTTGAGAACACAGCTGTAGTATAATAAATGGTAACCGAGAGCTGGCACTCTTTTTTTTCTAGAGTCTCACTTAGAACAAAGTTTCCCTGTATTTGTAGACATTCTTTATTGTTGTTCTAATCAAAGTGAACTTTGGCATAATTCGAGTATCTACTTGGAATGTGGTCCTTTAGAAGGCTGACTTTCCTACACTAAGAACTTATCTCTGAAAGCTTTTGCATTTACTAACTAAACATCCTGCACCTGCCACTGATAATGTACGCACATAAGTCAACTAGCTAAATGTTTAAGTAACAAAGCATTTAAGCACATGAATCTTATTTTTTTTAATTTCAAAACTTTTAATTTTTTAAAAAAGTTTTTACATTTACTGCTGAGTCATTTCACCAGTACAAAACTTTCAACAATTCTTTGTTTCCCAATTCATTCAGGGTTAATTTTTTAACCCTGTCTACAGTAAAACAACAACAACAACACTCTTATCAGTCTCTAAGCTGGTGGTACAGACCAAGTAAAGACTATTTTAAAAGACTACGAAAAAATTCATAAGCATGCTTAAGTATTTTATAAAATGGAGGAATTCTCTACTGTTGTAAAAAAAAATCATAAGGGGATTTCTGTCCCTAAGAAACAGCATCCTGGGTTGGATCCCCAATAAAAACAGAAACAGCATTAGTCACACTTTTGATGACCTAAAAAACCACCTGTGAGGGCTGGAGGGCCGTTCAATAGTTAAGAGATCCAGAGGACCCAGGTTTGATTCACATGGAGACTCAAAACTGGCTAGGAACTTTGGTCCCAGGGCATCCGCAAGTCTTCCTTGTGGTGCAGAGACATACGTGCTGGCAAAACATCCGAATACATAAATAATTTCTTAATTATAAAAACAACCAACCTTTACACCGCTCTAGAAGAAAACACCTTATTTCCTCATTTAAAAACAAAACTAAGGGGCTGGAGAGATGGCTCAGAGGTTAAGAGCACTGGCTGTTCTTCCAGAGGACCGAAGTTCAGTTCCCAGCACCCACACAGCAGCTCACAACTGTCTGTATATAACGCCAGTTCCATGGGATCTGATGTCCTCACACCAATGCACATAAAAGTTATATTTAAGAAACAAACAAACAAACCCTAAAATATCAAACAAACAACACCTCTCTTCTTTGCTCAACTGTCACCACTTACTGGTAGAAACACCTCAAAAAGAACAGGATAAAGGTAAGCAACTTCTTCATTCTGTCTGCGAAAACTCTCCCAAGTACCCTACTACTATAATCGGGACATAGAGATCACCAATTTCTGGGCCATATTTCCAAACAGTGCAAAAATATGTTTTCTCCAGGGAGGGGCCCAAGAACCTCATGAAAGTTGGCAGTGGCTTTCAAAGAACAAGCATGGAATACTTTGTAACCTGTAAGTTTATAATTCATCAAGTAAAATGAATGATAAACTCCCAAACTATTGGCTGAAGGTTGGTGGATGTATCCTCTCTAATCTAAAGGCAGAGGTGGGGAAAATCAAGTATTTGACTGCTCCTGTCTTTGGAGAAATACAGGTATTTTGGGTTAAGTCACATCTGCCTTGGTGGAATCCTCATTTTATTCTTGCTTAGAGGGCTCAGAGAGATGATCTAAGGCAGTGGTCCTCAACCTGTGGGTTGAGACCCTTTTGGGGTTGCATATAAAATATTTATATAACTATTCATAACAGTACCAAAATTACAGTTATGAAGTGCAACAAAACAGGGAAATTTTTCAATGACTTCATGATTGTCAAACACTTTAGCAACAGTTCCTTAAAAATGACCTTGGAGATACATGTCCCTCATAGCAGAAGTCACAACTCCCAGTGAATGGGCTTTTTGCCTGACTTCAGCTCACTGGCTTCAGAAAAATGTCTACATCCAAAGAACTCCCAATATACCAATAATAGGGAAAGGGAAGCTATTACTACTTGGATGCCATACACCTTCTGAGAACAAGCGCTTCAGACAAGGCTACTATGGCTCTGATTCAGCCAGGAAAACTGTGAACCAATCCCAATCCTTCTCCTTACTGGAATTGGCTTGATGGGCCTGAACAGTAGGAGGTGAAAAGAACATCTCTTGTCTGGCGCACCTCAACAAATCTCCATGGCCAGGATCAACAAAACCCTTTAACGTTTGCAGGCAGAAAAATGTTTTCCAGAGTGGGCAAATGTAGGTAGCTAGTCTTTGGATGCTAAAGCAGAGTGCCTAAGTCCATGATAGGGACTGACCAGAATGACAACCACCTTAACATTGTTCCTATCATGATTTAGGACCATGAGAAGATCTGGTGCAGAGATGGCTAAAGCGATGTAATAGTTTCTTTCTTTTACAATAAATTCTATGAGCTTTGCAAATACAGTTTCTCAAACTTTCCAGTGAGATAATTCTACCTCTCATCCAAGGCCCATAGCCATATTATCCACTGTGATCTTGTTACCCTGGAACGGCTGCTTGGGGGCTTATTGGGGACTAATAAGCCCATGCTAGGCCTCTCTTTAGATGCCTGTGTTTACTTGGCTCTGCTGGTCTAAAAGGGGTAACTGCAGAGGCAAACAATGAACTAAGGTCCTTTTTAGGTACCCATAGGTCACCTAAACCCATGGCAAACTTGGTTGAGCCTGGTCTCAATATAATTTACAACATAATTCCTACATCTAAGGCTCACGGAGCATTGCAGAAAAGGGGCAGAAAGACTAAGAGCCAGAGGGCCAAGAAATCTGCTGTGAGATCAAGAATAGTCCAGGGTATCCAGCGTCTTCACTCTCAGTAAGAGAAGGAAATTAAATACAAACAGGAATACAAGAAGTCACTGTAACTCCACTTCCAAGGGATCTGCAACCCTCTTCCAGTCTCATAAGATATCCATCCAACAAATACAGAAAATACACTTTGACAAGGGTACCCACTCTCTTATACCTTTACTTAATATAATGCTCCAAGTCATACCTTTTTAAATTAATTTCTTAATTAATTCTTAAATAATTGCCATTTTTTTTGTTTTGTTTTGTTTAGAGACAGGGTTTCTCTATGTAGCAGTCCTGGCTGTCCTGGAATTCATTCTGTAGACACTCTCATAGCAATCACTGACCAATGGACAATTCATACTCTGTCACATTTATTTTGTCAAGAACTGTTGTTTAATTCTTTCACTTGAGCTTCTGTTTCATGATATTATTGAAGGCAAGGTATACTTTTGTACTGGCTAATAACCATTACTGTTTAAAAAAACTCATATTTGGTAGAAATACGAATTTAGTTCCTCATAAGAGCTTTGAATTATCCTCCTAAAATTCACCAGAAAACACTCAGCACACTTCTCATTTCCACAGGGATGCAAGTCAAATTACCATAGTGATTTGATTAAGCAACTGTATAACCAATCACATGAAAGTACTCAACTGGAAGCTCTAAAAACTTCCCCAGAATGTCCCTAGAAATTCCGGAGCTTACCTGGATTGTGAGACCTGGGGCCATGACATTTAAGTCCTTCTGCAGTGCCTGCTTCAGGTTTTCATCTATTTGATCTGTTTTTCAAGTCAAGAACAACAAATCTCATGATATTCAGTTATTTTTAATTAACACCAGAATAGATTCCGGTCTTCTTTAACAGAGCTTAAACAACTGACAAATAAAATATATACTAAATCTAAATGAGATGAATACAAAGCTTTTTTCTTCTTGAGAAATTACCTATTAAGGAAGAACTATGATAAACAGCCATTCTAAGTTTACCCCCAAGATGTTTATTCAGTAAGTTCAATTTAACTTTGGATCAATGTATTTATTGGACAACTTACATTGTTACTGGATTAATAATTATTGGCTAAAAGCAGTTATTGAATAAATGAAGGAGCTGGGTCTTTAGTTTCTTAATGCATGCCTTATTCCTTTTATAGCACAGATTAGTCTAAACTTACAATCCCCTTTGCTTCCTAGGTGCTGGGATTCTAGATATGCCATATCTGTGCTATGTATCTTGATTCTCATAATGTAATTTTTAAAGTAAATCTTTATCCAAATAACTATATGTCTTTCCTGTTGATTACCACCTTACTATCACTTTGGATTAAATAAAGGTAAGTTACACCATAAAGAGCCTTAACTTTATTGCTCTTACAATGGATGAACTTTTATCACCTCAAGGGTAGTTTCACCATTATTAAAGCAACCAGTGATGCGACAAATCAAGCATTGCAGCAGCTGTCAATCATCAAAAGCAAACAATCGGTTTAATTATATTTTATTTATTTTGTGTGTTGTTGGTTCTTTCCTTCCAATATGTAGAGCCTGGAGACTGAGGTCATCAGGTTTCATTGCAAGCCCCTTTACTCACTAAGCCATCTTGTCAGACCCTAGTTGGTAAACTTTAAATTGATTAACTATTCCCATACCTCACTCTGAGAAATAAACTAAGAATTCCAGGAAGGAGAAGTGAACACTAAAGGTGACAAATCCAATTCCCTGGTCAGAGATAACTTTATTATCTCAAGTGAAAACTTTTACAGAAGAAAGGTAACATAGCAGGCCTGGGACTGTAGCCCTTTGGAGTCTGGATCTGGACAGGCCTCCCAACACCATGCCAGAAGTAGTAAAAGGTGCCATTCTGCCTGTTTATACAGTGTGGTTTGTGCTCAACACTAGTTTTCCTGAGGGAGCCTAGACGTTTGTTAAGTAGCTGGCAGAGGGTGTCTATATGATCAACCCCAGTGAAATTTGCTAGGTGCTGAGTGGCTAATGAGCTCGCTCAGCAGTCAATATTTCACATGTTTATACCTTGTTACTAAGGGAAGTAAGCACACCCTGGGTGACTCCACTACCAGAGGATTCTACATGTGGTTTTCTTTTGATTTCATCATTATAACTTTTACTTTTGCTAGTTTTTATCTGTATCCTTTATATGAAATAATCATAGTTGTAAATACAGCTACATGCCAGGTCCTGCCTGTCCTCCTAACAAATCCTGAATTCCAAATGTATGGAAGTGGATCTTAAGAAACACCCATGTCTTAGTGTCGATTGCTGTAATAAAACACCATGACCCAAAGCAACTTGAGAAGGAAAGGGTTATTTCACCTCACTTAAAGCCCATCACTAAGGAAGTCAAGGCAGGGCAAGAACCTGGAGGCAGTAATAGAAGCTGAAGCTCCAGGAGAACACTGGTTAGTGGCTGGCTCAGTCTGCTTTTATACAGCACCCAGGACTGTGAGCCCAAGAGTGGCACCACCCACAGTGAGCTGTGCACTCCCACATCAATCATCAATCAAGAAAATACTCCATAGGCTCACCCATAGGCCAATCTGGTGGGGTCATTTTCTCAGTGGAGGCTCCCTTTCCCAAATAACTCTAGTTCGTGTTAAGCTGATATACAACTAGCCAGCACATTCCCAAACATATACTTCTAAGCTTTAATAAAGTATAGTGAAAACTGAATATAACGTGTGAATAAAGATTTTCTAATTTCTACCAAGTTATATAAGAAATTATCATTTAAGTGGTGTGGTGGTTCAAGTCTTTAATCCCAGCACTTGGAAGGTAGAAGCAGGCTAATAATCCCTGTAAGTTTCAGGTCAGTATGGGCTATATAGTAAGACAGTATCTCAAAGAGAGAGAAAGAGACAGAGAGACAGAGAGTGAGTGAGTGAGAGAGAGAGAGAGAAAGAAGAAAAAAGAAATTATTACTAACTAAAGGTATTTTAGAGATGCCTGCTCTATTAAAAATTCAAAGAAAGTGCTCAAATGGCCCAAGGTTTACTAACATTACAGCATTAATATTTAAGTTAAAAAGATTCCTAATCATTGTCTGCTTATATATTTAAAACAAATTAACACTTACCAAATAATTCTATGTAAACTTCTTGAAGTGTGTGGGCACTGCAAAACTGGTTCAGCTCATGGTGGATTTTGTTGAAGATTAAAGTCTTGTCATAATCTGCAGTGTAGTTCCTCACAATGTCAAAGACTGAAGGAGAATACAACCCATGTTTGTTTCACTCAACAATGACCCAAGTATCTTGAAATTCAGCAATAATAAAGTGCTATATTATCCATGAGGAAAACTATCAACAAAATAGTAAAAACATAAAGCACAGCTCACAGACCTTACACTTCTTGGGCTCAATTTAACACATTTTCTTACATTCACAACATTAACAGAAGACCTCAAATTCCATACTAGGAAGGGACAGATTGTCGACACTAAGGAAGGAATGACAGTCAGATGTGGACTGGTGCAACAGTGTGAAGAGGAACTGAGAAGTAGGAAAGTACAAGCAATTACTGTAAAGCAAAACTGTAGTTAAGAGATAAAGACTGACCAGACGGTGGGTGGTGGCGTAGGCCTTTAACCCCAGCACTTGGGAGGCAGAGGCAGGCTACGTGAGTTCAAGGTCAATCTGGTCTACAAAGCAAGTTCCAGGACAGGCTCCAAAGCTGCACAGAAAAACATCTGTCTCAAAAAGCCAAAAAGGAAGAAAAGAGAGAGACCGAACTGAAGAACAGCAAGAGTAAAAGGAAACTGCTATAAATATAAACATATGCAATTTAAAATATATACAAATGTGTAGAATTTTTTAAAAGGTGATTTTTACTGAGCAGACCTTATGGAGATCAGCATGGAGATTTTAACTACCACAGAACTCAGCTGTGCCACTCCCTGGGTATTCCTGAAGGATCTACTTCAGCTTCCACGCATATTGCTGTGCTATTCACAGCAGTCAGAAGATGGATCTAGCCTAGTTGTTCATCAACAGACAAATGGATTTTTTAAAGTGAAGTGTGTATACACAATAAAATTTTATATTAAGTGTAAATTAAAATGAAATTATGACATTTTCATGATAGATGGAATTGAAAACTACCATGATAAGTGAAATAAGCCAGACTCAGAAAGAAAAACACTGCAAATTTTCTCTCATACTTAGAACTTAGATTAATATTGTACGTGTGTGTGTATGTGTGTGTGTTAATACAACTAGAAAGATGATCATGAGAGGTGAGGGCGAGATCTAAGGAAGGGGAGAAAGAGCAATGAAAATACACATGACATACAGAAGGGAGGATTATCTGGAAGAGATCTGAGGAGACGGGACAGGGAAAAAGAGCCATGGAGGAAGACAGCAAATGAGAATAAAAAATGACATGTATGGAAATGCTGAAATGAAATGCACTACTTTTCTTATTAATTTAAAAACTCTCAAGCATAGATTTAAAGGCTTAAAGTCTCTGGATACCAGGGAAGGAGATATCGTTTACTAGGCTTTATGTTAGACAACTTACATACATTGGTGCTTAATTGTCCCCCACCTTCCATTTTCCACCTCAAGAAACTAAGAACCAGGAACTTCCAGAAATATCCCCAAAGGTACATACCAGACCGTGTCAGAACCTTTGTTCTACCTATAAAGCACGTTGCCTTCTGCAACTATTTTCACACTCAAACATTTGCTCCACTGGTCTTCCTACATAGATATTAGATAGAATTGGATTCTAAGTCATAGTTAATGGAACAGTTGTTGATACATAACTCCTAAAGACATGGCTTCATCATCCTCCAAATGATCTAAAAGTGTGTCTATCTGTAGGGAGAGAGCCATCAGCTTTCCTCTTTTTCATTTCTGAAACATAATCCATTATAGTAATTTGTGATCAGGGAACACAGTCATCTGTTGGTATCTGTGGGGGTAATGGTTCCAAAACCCTACAGAGATACTAAATCTACAATGTGTAAGTCTCATATTAAACTGAGCAGTATCTGTATACAGACTGCATATTCACCTGTACAATTCATCATGTCTAGGTGATTACACAATATCTAATGTAATATAATTTACCATATAAATAGTTACTACACTGTAGAGTTTGGGGGAATGACAGGGAGAGAGAAAGTTCATCTATGTTTAGTATAGAGTCAGCTTTTCCCCTGAGTATAATTGATATGTGCTTGGTTAATCCTGTGAACACAAAAGCCACAGATATGGAAGGCTGACTGAAGATGAAAAACCGTGAGAAAAATAACCTCTGAAAAATGTCATTCAAAACTACTTGACAATAATATACTTGCAACTTTTTATTCTGAAATCTTTCCACTATCTGTGTCTATACAAGTAATGTGAAACTTAACATGATCCTATACTTCAATCATGTCTTCTCAAGTACACTGAAAATACCCTTTAGGGCAGAGGCTGCCATCTTTACTTTTTTAAAGCTCTTGCCAACTCATTAACAAGGATGAAGACCAGACACTCAAAACTTGCAATTAAATTCCTTATGTGTATGTGGTGCGGGAGAATTGTCTGTATTCTGTCAATCATGTTTTAAATAAACGCTNAATGGGTTAATATAAGCTACAAGAGCTAATAAGTAGCCTGACCTAATGGGCCAATCAGCTTTATAACGTTAGAGATATCTGTGTGATTTTCCTTGGGGCTTGCTGGCTGTGGGGTAGCGGCCAGGTGGGACAGAAACCCCAGCAAGCTGGCCCCGATCGTGTTACATGTATGCACATATAATGCAATGTACTTGAGTGTGTGTACATCATTTCTACTTCCTGTCACACCCACAAACACACCCACAAACCAATCTCAGGTGTCATTCTCGGGTCTCCCAAACATTAGGCTAGACTGGCTAGCCACTGGACCTCAGAGATCTTCCCTTCTGCCGCAGCACTGAACTTAAACATGTACACTACTATACTAAGCTCTTAGGTGCTGAGGATTGAATTCAGGTCCTCATGCTTGCACACCAACTGAGCCATCTTGCTTCACAGCCCTGTTTTTTTAAATAACATGTATCCACTTTATCTCTGTGAGTGTTCATGCTTTATCAAGAAAATGCTTTCATTTATAACTTTCAAGTATAACTTCAGACTTTCAGATTGCTTTGCAAGTTATGGTAAATCTCAACTAGAAAAGATTTTTATACACAGACATATGAGTGTGACCCAAAGAAACTGATCAATTATAGATCTTTAGGATTCAAGGAAATTCTTCCTCACCATAACTGGACACAATGCCACTTTCTTTTCCTAAAAACACTTGCTCTTAAAAACAGTAAATTCAGAGAGGAGTAGCTCAAAGATTATTAAAAACTAGGGCTGGAGAGATGGCTCAGCGGTTAAGAGCATTGGCTGTTCTTCCAGAGGTCCTGAGTTTAATTCCTATCAACCACATGGTGGCTCACAGCCATCAATAGTTGGATTTAATGCCCTCTTCTGATATGCAGGCATAAATGCAGATAGAGCACTCATATACATTTTAAAAGAAAGATTACTGAAAACTAATTCTGTCCATAACTTGTGACATCTTTTTACATCTATTTCCTGGAAATATTTTCATCATTATTCTTTCAGTATTCATTGAGGTGGTAAAACTTTAAAACGTACTTTCCTTCCTCAGTTATAAACATTCTGGTTATAATTTTACAAACACAGCAGATAGGTAACATACCTGCATAAGGAGCCAACATATTAACCACTTCTATTCGGTCAATATAGATCATGACCCCACCACTAAAAACAAATGAACAAACAAAAACAGAAAAAGTGTGAGCCAGAGCCACAATAAAAGCAACAAAATACAAATAAGTTATAGACAGATGTAGGGAGAACTTGATAATCTAATTTAAAGCCTAGGAAGAACTTGATATATTAACTTAAAACATAAGGGAGCTTGGTCCCTTTTTAAATGTATCTGGCCCTCTACATATGTCAAAGTTATCTTTTAAAGTTTGTAAGTCATTTAAATTATGCATTTAAAAAAATAGGCCTGTACTTCACATTCCTCACTACAATTTATCGTAGGAAGTATATTTTAGTGATACCCCCCAAGCCTCATTTCCTTTTTTGCCCTCAACCTTTTTAGAACAACAATTCTTAGAGGCCTTTAGATCAAAAGCATTACTCAGGGTCTTCAGTTGAAACAAATTCTATTAAAGACCTACTGACTCAGAAACTCTCATTTAGAGGACATTTAACATTATAAAAACAAGTGGAATGATTTTAAGTCATCTTTCATTGAACATCAATTCAGGGACAAGTTCTGGGCCACACACACAAATTTAAATTCTTACAATAACTGTAACATAGGTCTTACTCCCTGACTTTAGAAAACTAAACTTAGAGAAGCTAATCAAGGTGTCAGCAGAGGGCAAGGACAATGTGAACTCTATACTTTCTGCTTCATTTTCCTGCCAATTAAAATAGTAACAGAGGTGTGGTAAAGCTAATATACAGTTGTCTGCCTGTCTAAAACTCCAATCTTTTCATTAACACCCTGTATTGAAAGGGGAGCAGGCCTGCTTTTCGTCTCGCCCGGCTCCCGCACGGCTAGCTTATAC
>LOEQ01000362.1:558816-591020 GCA_001685075.1 Bramus lutescens | reverse complement strand
CAGTGCTTAAATGAATACAATTTGTGTGTCGTTATTTCCGGGTATGAGCTAGCCATGTGGGAGCTGGGCGGGACGAAAAGCAGGGCCCGCTCCCCCTTATTACTACATATTAGCACTTAAAAAAATTCAAAGTCAACAAAGTACCATATAGGATCCAGACACCCTGTGCATTTTCCATCCTTTATGTGATGTTTTTATATTACTTTACTTTCTTTAAAATTTTACTTTATTATTTTTATAAACTATTTTTTTCTATGACTGTACATACCCAGTTTTTTACTGTTACCTATTTAGAGGTTTTTCCAGCCTGGACCTCTTTATTGCACACCTGTAGCCTTCTCTGACCAGGTAAGCCAAGCCTAAAACCCACTGTGGAGCTCTGTGCTGATGGCTGGCTCAGTCCCACTTAGGTCTATGAGAGCCTTATGCCCATGTTACAAGCTAGGAGCAGCATTTACCTGCCCAAGCTTGAGGAATTTGCTGAACCCATACTGTTTCTACTTAGCCTATGTAAGCCACAAGCACTGGGACACTAAGAAGTCGTGTCTGCTTTTTTTTTCCATTCTTCTTTCCTCTTTCTTCTTCTCCTTCTCAGTCGTGTCCATTTTTTCCTTCTCCTTCTTCCTTCCTTTTCCTTCTTCTTCCTCCTCCTTTTTTTCCTTCAGATTTTCAGACCCTATGTGGAAATATGTGCCTGGAAGTTGGGCACCATATGTAATGATCTTTCTCTGCCCTGCCAGCCAGTTCCCAAATAATGACACGAGACCTATTGATTATAAAAGCTTGGCCTTTAGCTTAGGCTTGTCTCATCTAGCTCTATTTAAATTAACCCAACTTTTAATATATGCTCGGCCATGTGGCATTGCCTCTCTTCTATCTTGCACCTACCGTTTTCTCTCCATGCTGGCTAACGACTGCCTTTCTTCTTCCCGGAGTTCTATCTTCAGAAGTCCTGCCTAAACTTTTCCTGCGTAGCTATTGGCCCTTCAGCTCTTTATTAAACCAATTAGAAGGCACCTTGGCAAAGACATCTTCACAGTGTAAACAAATATTCTGCAATATGGTGGTAGGCACCTGTAATTGCAGCAGTGGGCAGGCAACGACAAGATCCCTGTGGCTCACAGCCCACTCTACCTGGTTTAATTGATAATCTCCAGGCCAATGACAGACTCTCTCTACAACTGGGGCAGTTTTCCTGAAGATCACAACTCTGGCTTCCACACACATACGCATGTGCACACACACAAAGTACTCATTTGTGCTCTTATCCTATCACATACCCTTTTACAGTTTCTCAGTCTGTATTAGCCTGTGGTACTATAGTCTGCTTTTAGAAATGAGATTCAAAAAACAATTTAAAAATCATTTAATATGCAAAGTGAAAAACTAGGATATAAAAGCATTTCACATTTTTAAACAAAATAACACCTTCTAAATTATTTAATAGAAGGCAGAAATCCACAATCTTTTATCTGAAACCCCTAAGTCTAGATGTTTCAGAATTATGAAATTTTCAGATTTTAGAAAGGTAATTCAGTGCATATACCATACTACATTAACCCTCAAAAGAGTTTGTGGCAGCACCCCCAGTAATCAAACACATTAATATTTATGTAGTAAAATAAATGAACATTCACACAAAATGGGATAAACAGATTCAGTGTCAAGACAGAATAGATCCAGGAGCAAATGAATTTTGTTACCAAGTGTAGGAAAACCTTGTTTTCAGAACTTCTTGGATTTTGAGAGTATAATTACAAATAAAGGAATGCAAACCTTTCAAAACTTATATGACAAAACACAAAAGATTGTTTAAACAAGTGACCCATTTTTACAAATGCAAAAACATACAACCTTCAAATACATTATAAATTAACAGGCATCTCCTCTTTCATATTATTAAATGTACACCTTAAATACATATATATACAGAACACAATATAATTCATTACGGTCAGTTGATATCAAAGGCACACGTGCAATCCCTTATTAAGAAGAGGACACTATTACATGTGTGGTTAGAGACGGAATTCATCTAACTCCCTTATGAAGCCAGGTAGAGCACTTCCTAAGAGCAACACAAGGAGACAGGCTAGTCTTCAGGAAACAATCTTACTTGTGGGCAGTCTCTTCCACAGAAACATGGGTAGGCAACTTTTACTTAAAATGAACACTGGACTTGGCAGTCGAGGTGCAGCCCTTAATCTTAGTACTCAAGAGACAGAAGCAGGTGGATCTCTGTGAGTTCGAAGCCAGCCTGGTCTACAAAGCAAGATCCAGGACAGTCAGAGCTGTTACACAGAGAAACCCTGTCTTTAAAATATGTATATATTTAATCAGTTAAACAAGTAGTATTTTGTCAATTTTAAAGGTAAGCAGGTCACTAATGATCTCCCTAGATAGTGGCAGTGTTAAAAATAATTAACTTCACTAGTTTGTAATAAAATTCTGTCTGTTCAGAGATCACAATCATTATAAAAGAATCAAGATACTGTGCTTGTAAAGTCATTCATAGTTTCCTCTGCTGGCTGGTGTGTGAAGAACGGCTTCAGGGGGCAAAGGTGAATGTCGAACATGCGCAGAAAACTGTCATAGGCTTGAGGACAGTGAACAAATGGCAAGTCATTCTGTTAACCAACTCCAATCAAGACTCTAAAAACAGGCATGAAAATGACAATTAGAAGCTGTCTGGCGCATGAAGCTCCGGCCCAAGATGAACATAGGTTAGAATCTTCCCGGTAAGCCAATACCTCATGGTGCTACACACATTAATAGAAATGAGTTAATCAAGATGTGAGAGTTAGCTAAGAAGAGGCTAGATATAATGGGCCAGGCAGTGCTTAAATGAAAAAAAAAAGTGGCTCTTTGTACCAGAGGGATACGCATTATTCACGGAAAAACATATATACTTATTTTAATGTTCCAGTATGTCCTAAGTGTTCTCCTAGGGTTGTGAAAATCATAAAAGCAATATAGTATTGTCATAAAAACATTATTAGGCCAGAAATAAATAATCAATAATATAAAAAAAAGCTGTCTGGATGCAAAGTTCACTTTTTAAAGTTGCTTTAATATTATGACATTTTAGACTCAAAATTTGAAAAGTTAAGAATTATAAAAGCTACAGTAATCTCAAAAATATTTCAAAGTTCTCAAAAATTTGAGTAAACTATTTATTCGTAAGTGGAAAGGGTTGGCATCAAGACTCAGTGCAGTGGTGAATTTGCTAAAATTTTAGAGTAGCTTTTCCCGATTTTTGCAAAAATAGTTCACAGCAATTACATCTTGATACAACCATTTTTATTAAGTATTAGCATAACTGATCTTATATGCATTAAATACAAAAATTATAGAGTAAAAAGGTACATCCATTCCACTCAGTAGTCACATTGCAAAGAAAATCTGACCAAAACTGCTACTATTGATGTTCACTGATGATACAATGCTACATATCAGATGGTTAGTTTTGTGGATTTGGCATGACCTAGAATCAGCTGGGAAGACACTTCCAATGACAGTTAGGACCAGCCTGGCATGTGCATATATATTAGGGACTGTCTTGATTTCGTTAAAAGATGTGCCTAAAAGCAGGCAGCACCCTGTACTGTATAAATATATTTAAAAAAAGTGAGTTGAGCACTCTCAGGAATGAACAAGTTTGTTTCTCTCTGCTCTTGACTGTAGACATTATGTCTAGCTATTTCGAGTTCCTGCTTTGACTTCTCTATGGAGTGGTGTGTAGCCTGTAATTTTAAGGCGAATAAACCCCTCTAAAGCAGCTTTTTGTAAGGCTAAATTTATCACAGCAACAGCAATGAAACCAGGATAAATGTCCCTGCATAACAAAAGGTTCAAAATATTCCTCAAATGTTTTTTCCTCTGAGTTCTATACCCTACATATATCCCAAATGCCAGACATGGCCAACATGGAAAATTAAACCTTTTGTATCCAACATATCTAATATGTTACACACCCATAATCATGCAAAACTTACCGACATGCTACTGCTCTGTTCCTCATTTGCTTCACGAATAATAGTACTTAAATGGCCAATACAGTTCAGATTTTCTTCTATCATTTGTGTTAACGTCTCTCTGATGGATGAAAGAGCAAACTATTTCAAGTTCAGCAAAAAAAGCACCTGAGTGTTGCCTATGCTCTGGTCTTCTAGGTCAAGATGACCACTTTCTGCAACCCAACACCCCAGCAAAGCTGACTGCTGCCATCTTCAGTTTCTTCATCCCTCCTACTCAGACACAACATCCCACGTCATCTAAGCCACCGCTTCTGCCTACCCTAGTAAGGCCACTGTAACTCTAAACAGGTTTCCTTTTGAGACAGGTGGTACTGGTAACGCCTCACCACTCCCTGAAGAAATAACAGGTAAGGGGGAAAGAGCCCCTTGGTACAGACAAACGAAATAACACTTGTTTTGTTTTGTTTCTGGATGATTTCTTTTTCCTTTTACAAACAGTAAAACATCAGCATGCTCACTTCACACACAAACAAAGTGTGTGTGTGTGTGGGGGGGGAGGATTTCTGGTCTCCAGAAATCCAGAAAAGAGAAAAACTGATTGGAAATCACAGACAGTAGCAATGGAAAAAAGCAAGCCAACCGCTAAGAACAGCAGAAGAAATCAGGAGGCCCTGATTCCAGTTTCTCGCCTCATGCTTTCCTCTTCCACATGTCCTGTCATGATCCTTCGCCAACGCGCAGTCCCTCTTCTCTACATTGTAGGCCATGGTTAATAGCCACTGTCAGCTTAGAACTAAACACTGATTCAGTTATTATCCAACAGAGAGGAAATTTCATGGCAACAATTTCCTAATCTTGGTAATTAAGATCAGCTTTCCGTTATTAGAAAATGTATTTTTAAACAAATTACAGTGTTGCAAACAACTACATGTTCAAATTGGAAGCTAACTACAGAGCTGATATTTAGAATTAGCATCCCTACCAAGCCTAAATGCCTTTAATGAAAACGAAGGGTTAGGATGTGCTAAATTTTACTTCCTTCAGTTCTAATAGAGTATTTCCTGAAGTCTACAAGTCACAACCTCTGCTATACTTGTATATGCATTCATAGTGGGCCACATATATGGTGACCCCAAGATATACACTGGAACTTGCTCTCTTTAAACAATAAAATACCTGATATCAGCTTGCCTTCCTGTCATGTGCTTTTTCTTTCATAAAAGCAGAGTACAGAATATGCAACTGCATGACCTCCTGAGCAGAGATGTAACATGGGTGCACTTCTGCAAAACTAATTATGGGCAGACTTCCGGGAAATGCTTGGTGCTGTGGAGGTCTCCATTAGTTGTGAGAAAAGCGACAATACACAAGCTAGGAAAGAGCCACTTGAACACGGCACACCTTAAGCTGAGAAAATAACAGATGGACAGTCATTCAGCTTTTAGCAGAAGAGTAGGAACTAAAGACAATGCAGGGCTGCAAATCTGAGTTCTTATTTGCAAAATGATTTAAAGCATTAAAAATATAAGATTTAAGAAATATAAAGTTATAAAATAAAGTAGGTATTACTACTTTATTAAAAGAACTCAAGTACCCCCCAAAAAAATGAAAACTGCAAAAATGCATAATTTCTCAAAAAGATAAATGGTTAAGAAAGGCATATGGTTTGGATAAAGGAAAATGATACACCAATAACAGAAATGGCTTCGAACTTTAATTGAGATAATAGTTTAGTAACACTGAAATTTATTTCCCAAGCATTTTACATACATTGTCCAACTGAATTTTCATATCAATCCTATAAGACAGCCTCATTTTAAAGTGAAAATATATGAACATTAAAAAAATAAATAAATTATTTAGCACTGTTAAATGCTGAGTTGGTCAAAACTGACCCCTGGTCAGAAGGCATTACTAACCACCATGCTCTACTGTCTTGCTCCTACCCCACTCTGAAGTACAACTATCTATTGTTACAAAGTGAACCCACCCATCGCAAGGAGTTACCACACATGTCAGAGGACGGTCGCGTTCTGGTAACATATGGGGAAGCCATGCTGACACTGGAGGGGTTACTGTGCCTTCTAGACTGGATCCTACAAGAGAGCGGGCAGAACTCTGTGTCTGAAGAAAAAAAAAGAACAACACACACACACATAATAAATTGCAGGCAAGTACCTCTTGATTCATACCATTTTAAAAAACCATACTCTTAAGACTTATAATTCAATTATTTATATGCACAACTGACTATTTGTAAACAAAACTATTCTCATCACTACTAACTGTACCATCACTAGCCCTTTTCTTCATTGACTGAAACGAGTATATGTAACACTTGACTAAAAGTGAAATGAATCTAATTTCTCTATAATCCAATTTTGGTTTGGAGAAAGGGAACAGCTGAAGAAGGGTTGACTTATGAAAAAGTCAGATGCATTTACTCCAAGAGGAGTTGGGCAAGCAACCACAGCAATCCAGGGCAGGGAGAACTATAAAAAAGAGGGACTGAACTAGATATGCTGGTTCACACTTATAATCCCAGCACTTGGGAGGCAGGAAAATTGCAGTAAGGTACAGTCCAGCTCCCAGCCTAGACTAGAGTGAGCTCTTGTCTCTAATGAAACAAACCACACACATACCACCAGCACTACCAGGACTGGAAAGGAGAAAGAGAATACACAAGTCCTTGCTGTGGAAAAATCTTTGTATACTGTAAATATGTATTACTCTCATTGGTTAAGAAAAAGCTAACTGGCCAATAGCTGGACAGGCAGATAATAGGCAGGACTTGCANAACACTCAAATGGAAAAACGAGTGAAAATAAATTAAAGTCAAGGTAAGAGAAGAGAGGAGGAATCATCTCAGGAGTTGAGAGGAGATGCAGAGAGAAAATAAACTTGATGTGTTAAAAAAGGTACCGCCATGTGGCAGAGTATAGATAAGAAATATGGGTTAATTTAAAATATAAGAACTAGTTAGTAACAAGCCTGAGCTATTGGCCAAGCATTTATAATTAATAGTAAGTTTCTGTATGGTTATTTGGGAACTAGCTAGTGGGATAGAAAAGTTCACCTACAAGTCCTAACTATATATAATCTCTCAGACACCAAACAAGGACCATGTGCACCCAATGTAAAGTATAAACACTCAAAGGACATAGCTCAAAGCAACAGAAACTCCTTTGGCATAAAGTAACAGCAATTCAGTATTACATTCACTAATAATTACTTACACAGGCAATTTTAAGGAGGTGCCATATTTCTTTCTGCCTCTTTCCCTGCATAAACATGACAGTATTGTCAGCTTCTTTGATGTTACTGAGGGCAATTTCCACCTTGGGGAGTAGATCAATAATCTTCTGCTTACAGCCCAACAACTTGCTGGAGAGAGGAAGTCAGTGTCAGATACTTGTCACATCCCTGAAAACTGTGCAACATACTCCCAAGCCAGAGGAAAAGGACCACAACCAGCAACATACTGATCTCAAAAACAATGAATATAGGGCTCGAGAGATAGCCCAGCCGTTAAGGGCACTAGCTGCTCTACCAGAGAGCCTGAGTTCAATTCCCAGCGTTCAATTTGAACAATCTGTTGCTCCAGTTCCAGATCAGAAGCCCTCTTCTCACACACGTGGGACAAACATGCAAGCAAAACACCCATGCACATAAACAAGGTAAAAAGTAACGCACATATACTCAGGACCTATAAATGGCTATGTTTTTGAAGACACTGACCCAACTATTATTTACCAGAGAAGAATATTATACTTTAAAAGAACACAAATAGATAGGCATTTAGGAGGAAATAAAGCAATTTTCTACCTCAGGTGACCAAACAGCTCCTTGAGAACACGGTCTTGACTCTGCACAGTGTGCACAATGATCTTCACCATCTCTGTGCTGTCACTGTAGGAGTGATCTAGGAAAGACTTCAGTTAGTACCTTTATAACTTCCTTTTGCAGAACACAGCATCTTCATAACAAAAAATTCCTGAAAAAAACTCTTAAAAGCTGCAAGTAGTCTAAAAAACATCTCCATTTGTTATTGGAATGCTGCCCTTGAGGTGTAATACTGCTATTGCCTTGAGGAGATCTCGGAAGTTGTGATCACCTACAGAAGACTAATGGTCTGTCATGGTGTGGAAAGGGGCTCCTGAGACCTTCCCATAATTTATCCTTCAATACTCCCCAAAGATTCATAAGCAGCTAATGGCTGCTGTTTGGGGGTGGGGGTGCTGGGCTTATGAAGCCTTATCCCTCTGGAAGGATCTGAAAAAGGTTATCAGTTGCAGAGAGACAGAGAAAAGAGAGAGAGGTTTTCTTCAGAAGTGTAGTCACTGAAGCGTGTACAAGTAGTCCTAATGAAACTCAGATTCACCAAACAAGGCTCGGGTCACATCATTAGTCTGCCTGTCACTGCTGTCCTATCTAGTGTGAGTAGACTGTTCACATCTCCCCATCAGAAGTTTATAAAACACCATTTAAATTAAAACTTAAATTTAAAAAAATTAAATTATCACTGGGTGTTGGTGGCACACACCTTTAATTCCAGAACTCGGGAGGCAGAGGCAGGTGAATCTCTGTAAATTCGAGGCCGGCCTGGTCTACAAGAGCTAGTTCCAGGACTGGCTCCAAAGCAGCACAGAGAAACCCTGTTTCAAAAAAACAACATACATACATACATACATATATATATATATATATATAAATAAAGTCTAAGGAATTGGAGGTATAGTTCAATGATAACTACACAAAAATTAGGTATAGTTGCCAAGAACCCTTGTTGCTCTTCTAGAAGACCAGATCTGCACCCATGTTAGATGCTGGCTCACAAATATCCATAACTCCATTTCCAGGAGAATCTGATGCCTTCTTCTGGCCTCTGTGGGTACCCCTACACATGTAGCATATACCCATACCCACAGACATAAATATTTTCTAAAAAGTAAATTTATGCATGGTTGTATCTGTTTAATCTTTAGAGACTTAAGTTGCCCGTGTTTGAGATGAATAGCCTGGTTGATCTTTAATCTGTACTAACCCAAATTCAGACACAGATGCAACCTTTGGTCAAAAGACTAGCTTTCTTACATGACTAACACTGCTTACTTACAACAGTGGGGCAGTCAGGCTTTCACTGCCTCAACCAGGTTGCTGTGAATTTCATGCTAATCCATCGGTTTACAGCTCACAAAAACTTCATCTGAAAACCCAGAAATTCACCATAAAGCCAACTGGCATCTGGCAGATGTCCTCAAATGGGATGGTTGTTGGTTACACTAAGTTCTATACTTTATAAGTGTATCTCAGTTTTTAAAACTACTAGCATTAGTTATTATATTTCAGATTATGACAATTTAAGTTTAAATGAGCAAAAAGTGCTGATGTTTCACCCTAGTATTTTCCTGGGAAAGAACCCTGAAAACAAAAACACTACTATTGCTAATACTTGCAAATAATTGCTCAAATTTTCCTCATTTAATGTTTTTCTGTATTATTCCCAAAAAGAAAACTATGGAAAGAGTTTCAAAAGAGGTTTGAAAGGCTGTGGGATTGGAGCACAGAGGTAGAGCTAGTTGCCTGCCAAGCATATACAAGGTATATATATTGGATCCCCAGTACCGCAAGAGAAGGAAAAAAAAAACTCTCCCTTTTAAAAAGCATTCCCAGGGCTAGAGGAATGGCTCAGTAGTTAAGAGCACTAGCTGCTCTTCCAGAGGACCCAGGTTCAATCCCCAGCACCCACAAGGCAGCTTACAATTGTCTGATTCCAGTTCCAGTGAACCTGGCACCTTCATACCACATGCACATAAAATAAAGTTAAATATTAAAAAAATTAAATAATAAAAATCACTCCAGAAACCTCTTCACAGCCCAGCTTCATTCTCAGAATTTGTCTCTTTCTCTGCCTCCCCCATACCTTCACCCAAGCAGATACAAGGCTCCAAAACCACTTTTCTTCAAACAGTAGTCCTTCATAAATTCCACAAACCAAACCCAAGAGGTTTCCCATAAAACTAGCTCTTTTTAATGGTAAAGACATCAGAACTTCAGCTTTTGCCAGAAAAGGACAAGAAAATTAGTTTCTACTGTTTTTAGATTTTACTTCCTGCAGGAAACCACACCAATAAAGTTAAGTGCCTGTCTGACGTGTATTTCATAAGTATTTATGGCAATAAACTGAACAAATCTACTACAACAAAAACCAGCATACGGGGCTGGAGAGATGGCTCAGCAGTTAAGAGAATTGATTGATTGTTCTTCCAGAGGTTCAGAACACCCACGTGGTCACCTGGCACCCCAGGTCCTATCCAATGCCCTCTTCTGGCCTCTGTATGAGTGTACTGACATACAAGAAAACATCCACACACAAAAATTAAAAATAAAATCTCAAAAAAATTTTTTAAACAGTGCTTGAGAGCATGCTGGTTTTTTTTTTAAAAGAAAGTGTAAATAATGTAAAAAGTTGTATATGTAGCTATATTTTTATATATTTTCAGGTATAAAACTTGAAAAGTTTATATGTTATATAAAACATTAAAACACAATATATATTCAGGAGCAGAGATATCCCTTTTATTACTTATGCAATCATTCAAAATAAATATATTTTAACTAAAACAAAAGTGTTTTGCAACACACACACACACACACACACACACTATTTTATTGTTTTCAAAGCATTTCATAAGCACTCTGTCAAATATACTGCCAAAGCTTACTGAGTTAGAAGGCTAGGTTTCGACTTATTTTGCACAAAAGGGAGAAGTGTTGGAGATTATTTGGTCAGTAAAAAGCCCAATTTAGAATTCAAAGCTTCTGATTTCCAACCAATATCCCTTCCAGCAGACAATGCTCTGTATTTGGCAGATGTTCATATGAATTGTTGCTCAAGGGCCTAGGAGCAATGACTTGCGGTGGTGAAGGCATGATTTTTCAAGACAAATTGCTTCTGAAGAGACTATGATAAGTTTCTTCTCTTATTTCACCCAGAATCCATTGTGTTGAGTTCTTTCCAACCTCTCTAACTTAAGCAGTATTTTCCCCTAGCCCTTTTACACATTTTTTGGCTGTTTCTTCCTTTTTGTTAGGGGAGGCTATGTATGTATGGAGGCCGGAGGTCACCTTCAGGTATCTTCCTTGACAGTTCTCCACACCTTACCTGTTGAGCTAGGTAGGGTACCTCACTGAACCTGAAGCTTGCTGTTTCAGCTAGACTGGCTGCTGAGTCACAGGAATCCATCTGTCCCCACAATCCTCGAACTGCTGGGATAACAGGGGGTGCTGCTATGTGTAGCTTTTATGTGAGTGCTGGGAGTCTAAATTTAGCTTCTCGTGTTCTTCCTTGTTTTTCTTTTTTGAGTTTCTTTTTTCTCTATTTTCACTTCATTTTAAAAACTTTTCTTCTTTACTATCCTTATTACATTCCCTCTCTAGTCTCTTAAATTCTTCTAAATTTAAAGTTATTACAACACAAATGTTGCAATAACAATACCAAAAGTTGATCTTACTCTGAAGTTTAAAAAAAATTAAAATTCACTTACTTTGTTAAGTTAGGAAGCATTCTAAAACGCCTTTAAATATTGTGATTCAAGTGTCTTACCTGTAGGTCTGTGCTTTAACTGCTTATAGAGATCAATGGCACGCTGTTCCCTATAATAAAAGAGAACAAAAATGTCTCTGTATGTGGAAGTAACTTGATGGCTAATAATACATAAATTGAATAATGGCTAATAATACATAAATTGAATAATATTGGGACAAGATTCAGTTCTTAAGCAAGTACAGATCATCAATGAATATTTTGCAGAATATTTCACTGAATAATAAGAATACAAGTCCTTAAGCCAGATGGTGGTGGTGCACACCTTTAATCCCAGCAGTTGAGAGGCTGAGGCAGACAGATCTCTGTGAGTTCAAGACCAGCCTGGTCTACTGAGTGAGTTCCAGGACAGCCAAGGCTACACAGAGAAACCCTGCCTTGAAAAACAAAGACTGTAAGTCCTCAAAACATAGAGCTAAAACAAAGCAAATCAAATCAAAACAAAACAAAACCAAAACCAAAAAATCTGCCTGTGTGTTCCATCTTTTTGTGTGCGTATTCCATGTGAAGTGGTCAGAAGATAAAACTGGGTGTCTGTCCTTGCTATCTACAAAAGACAGGTCTACCTGGTGTGTGCTACTGCCTGTGCTAAGCCAACTGGCCTGCAAGCTTCTGCCTCTGTCTCCCTCTTGCTGTAGAAGCACTGGGATTACAGACATGCTATCACACCTAGCCTTATAAGTGGGTCCTGGAGATTCAAAACTCAGGTCCTCAAGCCTGAGCAGCAAGTGCTTTGCCATCTCCTTGAACATAAGTTTTTATATACTGTGTATCTGCTCTGGTCTCCCACCACAAATGTAACACCCATGTACCAAAAACATTTAAATGGGAAAAAAAATTATGGCTTCTGATTAGAGAAAAAAAAATCTGAAGTTTCTAATCTAGACACTTAGGAAATTAACCTCAGTAGAGGTGTTAAGATATTATACTTTGAACCAAAAGAGTAGTAAATGGGAAATCATTTGTAATTTAAATATACTTAAAAATACATGAGAAAGACTTTTTTTAAATAGTAAAGAACAATCCAGAGAATTATTTTCCAAAACTTCCTATTACCAAGAAATAGCTCCCTTTTAAGATATTTTAAGGGCTGGAGAGATGGTTCAGTGGGCAAAGGCACTTGTTATCAAGCCTAACATCCTGAGTTCAATTCCTGGGCCCACCATGGTGGAAGGGGAGAACCATCTCATAATTTTGTCCTTTGATCTCTACATGTACACCTTGTGATGTGTGCACACACACCCCTGAAATAATCTTTAAAAAAATCATATCATAGAAACATATTAGGGGTAAGAAAAACTATGAGCTATACCATGTAGAGGCTTAATCCTGCCAGATATAGTAGAAGAACAACACAAATAATTACAGAATCAAGACCAATAGCACAGACACATTCTTACAGAGATTCCATTAAGTCTCCCTGGCGTCTTCCATAGGGGCTCTTCTGAAGCTCCATGATTTCAGTATGCAAAGACATAATCTGATCCTCAAGGTATCCAATAACACCAACCTAAAATAAGATACAAAGAAAATGACTACCATATAAAACAAGGCTCAATGGTCACCAAAGACATGGGAGAGCTGGCCCCAAAGGCATGGGCCTAGAAAAGCTGGCTGTGCCCCACACCCAATGGCCAGGACCAAACAGCTTAGCTATCACCCAGACCCACCGCATCCTGGGCCTTTGGTTGGCCCACTTTAAGAGCTGCCCCATTTATGACCTGCTGGAGTGCTCAAAAGGACTGATTCTGCGCACCATGACTCAAAGCAACAGCAGGACATCAGAGAGGACTTTCAGTGAGGGTCCAGTGATGATGGTGTGCCAGAGGCCTTGAACCAGACCAATGACTCATTGCAATGAACATTTTGCTGGTGAGTCTGTGTGGACAAAGGGAGTATGCCGCATGACACACTGCAACTCTGGAAGCCACTAGATAAGAGGTGTTGAAAAGATGGAAGAACAAGGTGGGGTTTTGTTTGTTTAATTTGGGGGTGGGGCTACTGCAGGGTGAGTGGCAGATAAGGATGGACTGAGAGGTGAACGAGATTGGGGTACATGATGTGAAATTTCCAAAGAATCAATAAAGAATTATGCTGTTTTAAAAAAAAAACAAAAAACAAAACAAAACAAAACAAAACAAAAAAATGCTTAGACCTTAAAGGTAGAGAATGATCTGTTATGCTAGTAGAACTGAATATTTCACTACAAAGTAATTTTGTTAAAGTTAATCGTTTGTTTATTTAATGAGATAGCAGTATTATGTAGCCTAGGCTATTCTTGAACCTGTAATTCTCGTTTTGATTTCCTGAGTGCTGGAATTACAGTGTAAAGTACCACACTAGGCTTGTTAAAACTTTTTTAAAAAACAAAAGATAATATTTAGTAATTCTTTGAGAATTATATAAGTGCATGCAATATATTTTGATCATATTTACTCCCATTACTTCTCCTAATTCCCCTTTTTTGGTTTTTCAATAACCCACAGGGTCCAATCTGGGCTGCTCATATACTAATGAAAGTGAAGCCATACAACAGGGTATGGTCAAACTACTAAGGGCCACCTCTTTAAAGAAAACCGACTCTCCCTCCCCCAGCAACCGTAACTGTTAACAGTTCCTCAGCTATGGTGGGGGCTTTTTTACACTTCTGACAATCTTTCATATAAAAACACCTTATGCCAGGTACAATGGTGCATACCTTTAATCCCAGCACTTAGGAGGCAAAGACAAGAGCATCTCCATTAGTCAAGCTAGCTTGGTTTACATAGTGAATTTCAGACCAGCTGGGGCTGCATAGTGAGACCCTGTCTCAAATAATAATAATAAATAAAAACATACTTATTCCCATGCTTCCCTTCTGACTATAGTCAACTAGTACTAGCATTTGCTTTGGCGTCTGGAAAAGCAAAAATAGTTAAGTGCCATTCACAAGACAAATGGCAACTGCCATTTCTTACATATCAACAATAACAACTGCCCTATCCACATACTCAGTATAGTATGAATTGGCACCAAGGAAAGCCAACAGTCCAGAACCATGGATATACACAGTATAAGGAACAAATATGCCACCTAGGGAACAATCTGTACCTCCCTCAGGAGACCATAATTATGGAACAACACCAGGTATAAATAGAATTGTCCCATTTAAAATAGATGTGAAGCCATCTTATCTAAACTAGTCATAAAATAATAATACATTACATTTATTATTGATTTCCATTTAATGTTCATAAGCCTATTAGAAAAGACTGCTGCCCCAATATATGTATGTACGTATATGTATATATATGTATATATTATATATAATACATATTATGGAAACTGGAGTTTGGTAAAGCTAAAGTTTGCTCAAAGCCTTTGGTTTTAAAGCCTGTACATTCTTCTCTCTATATATATAAAGCATATATACACTAGACATTTGTTTAAATTTCAGGAGTGATAGAATAAATATTCTTTTCTAGTTTTGTTTTTCAAGACAGGGTTTCTCTGTGTAGCTTTGGAGCTTGTCCTGGAATTCACTCTGTAGACCAGGCTGGCCTCAAATTCAAAGAGATCTGCCTCCCAAATGCTGGGAGTAAGATGTGTGCCACCATCACCTGGCATGATAAATATTCTTTATATGCAAAAACCAAAGATAATTTCTAATGGAGACATTAAATACACAGAGTGAGCTCAATGACCTTACCTCAGCATAGTGAATGGCCTTTTCTTCCATTTCTTTCCATGCTTTCAGCATTTTTTCTGAAGCTAAAAAAAGAAAGAAAAAAATCAAGTCTAAATTGGCTTCCTCTGAAGTAATCATGTCTTATAAACATTAGCCTGGTTACTTCCTTGCTGTATCAACATCAAAGATCATAATGGGTAGAGGTGTGTCTCTCAAATGGATGTGCTGTACTTCTAAGCCCTAACGCCTTAGAAGGTGACCTTGCTGGAAATATGGCAATTTATAGTTAATCACCTATGTATGTTCTCACACTGAACTAAGCTAGGCCCTTACCACAGTGTGACTCTTCTCTGGTGTTCTTGGAGAGAACAGACTCAGGGAAGAGGTGTACACAGAAACACAAAAGGAGAACGCCATGTGATAACAAGCAAAAGAACATCAAGCATGGCTGGTAATCCTAAGTTAGGAAGGAATCTTTCAGGTTTCAAGGGAATCATGGCTTTGCCAGCACCATGATTTTGGATTTTAGCCTTAAAAATTCTTCACCTCTTGGCTGGAGAGATAGCTCAGAGGTTAAGAGCAGAGGACCTGAGTTCAATTCCCAGCAACCACCTGGTGGCTAGCAACCACCTGGTGGCTCACAACCATTTGTTATGAGATCTGGTGCCTTCTTCTGGCCTGCAGGCACAATATAGACAGAACACTGTATAATAAACAAATAAATCTTTAGGGCTGGAGAGATGGCTCAGAGGTTAAAAAGATTCTTCACATCTATGCTGTTTGAAGCCACAGAATTGTTGTGGAAATTCTAGGAGAGTAGAAGTTCAACACGAGACACAGATTAATGGTAGACTTGCTTAGCACACACATGGCTCTGAGTTTGGCTGCATGTGATTGTGCACAAATTTACTTCCAGTACTTGAGATGAATAAGCAGACAAATCTCTGGAAGTTCAAGGCCAGCCTGGTCTACACAGTGATCATGTTCGAGACTAGTCAGGGCTAAATAATGAGACTTTGTATCAAAAACAAAAAACAAACCAACAACACAAGGGTCAGGGTTCATCCCCAGTAATGTAAAAATAAACAAAAACTATAAAAATAGACAGGGTGGTGGTAGCACATGCCTTTAATCCCAGCACTGGGGAGGCACAGACAGGCGGATCTCTTCGAGTTCGAGGCCAGCCTGGTCTACAAGAGCTAGTTCCAGGACAGGCTCCAAAGCTACAGAGAAACCCTGCCTTGAAAAAAAGCTAAATAAATAAATAAATAAATAAATAAGCAAACAAATAAATAAACCTAAAAGAAAAGATTCTCCCCTCTACTCCAAGTGTTCTCACTAATTCAATTATTAGAAGACATATTCTCTATTCTCACTTAAGTAAGACAGTCTATATATACATGCTTTTCCCCACAATCACTATGGGATTTAAATGAGAAAGGCCCCCATAGGCTCTTATAGTTGAATGCTTGGTTCCCAGGAGGGACTGTTTAGAAAGGATTAGTAGGTGTGGCCTTTTGGGAAGAACTGTCAGTGGGAGTGGACTTAGATGTTTCAAATGTCCATGCGAGGTCCAGACTTGCTCTCTCTCTACCTCCTGCCTATGGATCAAATGTAAGCACTCAGCTACTGCTCTGGAGCCACGCCTGCCTGCCTGCCAGTCACCATGCTTCCCACTATGATGGTCATGGATTCACCCATTGAAACTGCAAACAAGCACAACAAGCACCAAATTAAATGTTTTTTTGTATAAGTTGCCTTGTTCAAGGTGTCTCTCTACAGCAATAGAAAAGTAACTAAGACAGTCACTGTCAAATATTACACTGATATTTTAATATTAGCACACATAGATCTATTTCACTGTGTTGACAACTGCACAGTATGCCTCTAACTAATCAGATACTTTAGTGAAATAATTGTTTGCCATTGATCAGAATGCCTATAATATGCAAATATAGAAATAGCACTAGAGAGTAAACATATTCATTAACTGGACACTCTGATCACTTATTCTGAGGTAGCCACACCTTTTTCAAGTACATATATAAACAGTATCTACTTCTTTAAAAAGACGTTTCATGAAGCACATAATTCAGTTTATTTGAAGTTTAACTCTTCACAAATCCTTAACACATCCGAAGGGAGATAAGTTTGGAGTCAGGAGACTATGTACAATAAAAACAAACAAACAAACAAAATAGTAGCTAGAACTCCACAGCAGATGGATTAGAAAAAAACCCATAATCCTGGAATTTTTTTTTTTTTACAAAAATACAAATAATTTAAGACCCCTCTGGCTGTGTTATTCCATTTGAGTTGCTACAATGCGAGAACAAAATAAAAAACCAAAACCAAATATATGCGAGGTGGTAAATAAACAATGGAAATTTATTTCTCATTGTTTTGAAATCTGAGAAATCCAAAATTAAGTTCTGGTTCATAGATGGCTGCCATATGTGTCCCCGTACAGCAGAAAGGGTGAGGGGCTCTTACCCAGGCCTCTAGTTAGGTTCATCATGACAGTCATTTCCCAAGGGTCTTACCACTACCTTAATGATCAGAATTTCAACATACAAACTGGGAGGAAGCACACATTTCAGTATGTACTGCCTAAGAAATCATCAGTATAGACTCTGTATGCATTTTTAAAATAAGACTTGAAATTCACAGTCTTAAGTCACATCTATTATTTAGTTTTTCTAGAGTTAAGTAATTTTATTATAATTATGAAATAGCTGATCAACTAAGAGATTAAAAGAGCTAATCCTCAAAACAAAAACAGTTTGACAATTTAAGTTATCCTGTGTATTATTCTGGTGTGAATTTAAATTACTGGCTATGGGTCAACAAGATAAACTAGACATTCCTTACAAATACATTATAGCCAGACACTTACATATCCCATAAGTCATCTGCTCACTATATCTCTCCAAGTCAAGCTGAATGCTTTTGTGAAAAAACTCCAATTTAGCTTTGAGTTGTTGTGATGCTGAGATCAAAGTATTCTTCATTTTTGTCAAGTTAGCATTATATCTAAGAAGACTTAACCTAAGCCAGAGCAAAACAAAACAAAATAATCAACATTCAGAAACATTGAATGTCAATTTGCAAACATAGAGTATCCAAACTCCAAAACCTAAGTTTTTACTATAAAATCATGAGAAACAGTTGACCTACTTCCTGCCTGTGTAAATAATCTTCTATTAAGGTCACTCAGGAATGACTATTTTCAAGTCATGACAGCTGAAATAATTTTAGACTATTAATAAGAAATCTGTAAGTATGGTCAGAACACTGCATTTCATTGAGGCAGGATGATGGCCAAGTAGACCAAATGCTTGCCTTGCATGCATGAGGACCTCAGTATGGTACATGGCAGTGTACGCTTGTCACACCAGTGCTCGGAGGCATGGGGAAACAGGCAGATCCTAGGAGCTCATGGGCCATTAGGTCTAGCTGAAATAGTGAGCTCCAGGTTTAGTAAGAGATCATACTTCAAAACTTAGGTGGGAAAACAATAAGAGAAAGACAGCCAACATCAACCTCTGGCTTCCACCTATGCATCCATTCACATACACATAAACACATTATTAAAAAGTACTACATTTCAAAAAATGTTCAATGTTTAGCCTTGTACACAATACACATGGCATTATTTAAAAAACCAAAACCAAAACAAAACCAGAACCCACTTACATTGCTGCTCTTTGTCCCTGAAAAAGCCTGCTGTAGTCTTCTTTTAGCCCAGATACATAGTGCACTGCTTCAGCCCATACTTTACGCAGCTGTATAATTGGAAGCTGTATTTTGCTGTCTTGAACTAAAAGCAAAATGGTAATAAGGGAGATAAGCTACTTTCAAAGACATTTGTCTTCCTTTCCAAATACTGTTCCCATAGATGTTAAAGAACCTATTGACTGGCTCTAGCTATAAGGGTTTTATATATGAATGATATAACCACTTCTCTTAAAGAGCTTGAGATTACTCCTGCATGTTTTCCTTTTAAACTTGCTTCTTTCTAGTCAAGAATACTCCTTTCTCTCTGCTAATCCCCAAATTCTTTACTTCTTTTAAGCTTTGGATCAAGTTCCATCTCTTCTATAGTTCACCAGTCTTTTCTGTTTCTGAAATGTATCTATGTTCAGCTTCATGAAATTTACAGGATAAGCTGTGTGTAAATATCTGAACACATATAATGAAGGAACAATTAATAAGTGGGTTTAATTTATAAGTGGGCTTTCATTCGCCTATCTGTAGAGTCCTACCCTCAGGAAGGACTCTCCCAAGTGAAGGATCTAATGGTAATTTAAAATCTACCTTTACATCTTCCAGACTTCATTAAATCCATTTTCACCACATACAGAAACCACTAAAAGATCATATTTACTAATCATATAATTTCAATATTAAAGTTCAGCCATTAACTGAACTCTACTTACCAATATAATTTACACAATCAGATAAACTTCGGGATGCAAATGGTCCTTCATATACAGTCTTACTTTTATCAAACAAATAAACCATGTAGCTATCACAGCCTCTCTGAAAAAAGAAACAATTAAACTTCAACGATTCTTGAAAATGCAAGATTTTAGAAATACTTGAGTGCCAGACTTCCTTCTTTGAAATGCAATGAACAACGTCAATGTGCATTCACATATAACTTACAGATGTGGGGCCTAACAGTTAGTAAAAAGATATATGGGGCCACAGCAGATGTGCAAAGGGGGTAATGGGGTTCATGTGACAGGAAGCAGGAGAGAGCACTGTTTGGGGAGAGGAAGACCAGAAAAAGAAGGGCAAGATGGATGAGGGAGATGAGAAACTATGCTGAATATACATGCATAAAAACACCATAACAAACCCATTATTTTGTCTGCTAACTTAAAAAGTTAGGAAAAGCAGAAAATTAATAAAGTTTTTCTAGTGTTAGCAATTAAAAGCCAAAAGAACAAATACAAAAGGTCATATCAGTAAATTACTCTGTAGTAATCAAAAGGAAAAGACGAAGTACCAGAGTATAGGGTAGGGTGAGTGATATGGGATTCCCCTCTGAATGCTGTGAAGACCTTTGGTTAATAAAGAAATCTGCCTTGGCCTGTGATAGGGTAGAGTAGAGCTAGGTGGGGAAAACTAAACTGAATGCTGGGAGAAAGAAGGCGGAGTCAAGTGAGAAAACACCAGAGACAGACACTGGGGATGGAACTTTACCCGGTAAGCCACAAGCATGTGGCGATACACAGATTAATGGAGATGGACTAATTTAAGTTGTAAGAGTTAGCCAGAAACACGCTTAAGCTATTGGCCAAACAGTATTGCAAATAATATAGTTTCTGTGTGATTATTTCAGATCTGAGTTGCTGGGTGGTCAGGAAATGAACTAGCAGCCTACTACAACAGGTGAGGGGCCACCCTGGGCTTCTCAACAGGCCCAACAGAAATGAAACAAAGTGCTTATACGCCCTTGTACACTGGTAACACTCAAACATAGTGCTAGAATCAGGGAAACAGTTCATCATAAAACATTTGTTATACAAGCTAGGAGACTCAAGTACAATCTCCAGAATCCACATTTTAAAAAAACAGTTCTCGTGACTCTACCCGCTTAGCCTAATCAATAAGTTCCTGGCCCATGAGATAGCCTTTCTCAAAACAAAAAAGATGACTGATATTGAGGAATAGTGACTAAGGTCACTTTGGCCTCCATAGGCACATATGCACATATGTACATGTATAACCTCATAAACATATGCACCCACACAAACACATAGCCATACACATATATGCATGCAAACCGACGGAGACCAAAAGTAGATTAACAGAATGAGTAGAATGGAAATATAAAAGCTAACCGAGACATGAGGAACAGAAATATTTTATACTGATTAAGATTATATGGCATGCAATATATGCATCTATAACAAGAAGAAAGAAAACAAAAGTTATAATAAGAAACTTTTTTTGAGACAGGCTCTCTACATAGCTCTGGCTGGCCTCGAACCCACTATGTAGACCAGGCTGGCCTTGAGCTCATAAATGCAGGGAATTAAAGGTATGCACCACCACATCCAGCTGTGTGTGTAAGCATATAATTTTTAGCCACAGTTTCTACAGCACAACAGGGAAACTACAATCTATATAATAGTTATATATTTTAACATAAGTAAAGGAAAAGAGTTTGCAAGTTTCAACACACAGACATGGAAACAGTCACGGGATGAAAGTGCTTATTTTAGTTTAATCATTACACAGGGTGCACATGTATTAAATCACTAGACAGTGCTCCATAAATAAGTACAAATATTAGTCAACTGAAAACAAAACAAAAACCTGTGCAGGTAGTTCAGGCCTGTGATTCCAGTTCCCGTAGGCAGGAAGACTGTGAGTTAGAGGCCATTATGGGCTATAGCAAGACCCTGATCCACAGCCCTCCCCCTCCACACACAAACTCTCTTACAACTCCATCGAGAACACATTGAGAGGCTGGTTTCCGAGGATCCAGAGAAATCCCTGTCTCAGACAGGAGCTCTTGGGAAGCGGTATTGATTCCCGTTTCACGCTCAATACGAGACTGCAGTGAATGAAAACTTTCATCACATGGCAACAGAAAAGAAATGATTTTCGCAGAAGTCATATTTAGGATGTGTACTATCTGTATAAATAAGAAAAAATATGTTTATTGACTATTTATTACATAAACAATTCTGTGAAAGATACTAAAGAGGGAATCTAAGCAACAGACATTATTTCTGTACTAAGTAAAGCTCACTCTTCCAAACTCATAAAACCGTCTAGAAGTACAAAATGACATTTTACAAGACTTGAGTTTGCTTTTCTAAATATATATGGTTTGGTTTTTAAAAGAAAGGGCCTCTCTATATAGCCCAGGCTGCCCTGAAACTCATTATGTAGACCATTCACCTGACTCTGTCTCCCACTACTGGGATTAAAAGGTGGGTGCCACCATGCCCAGCCACTGACAGAGCAAAGAGCTTTCACACAACACCCCAATATTTAGACTTTCCAATTTCCATTTTAATAGGAGAAATCAGGCTTCTGAGAAGTACAGCTGATAATGGTAGAGTGTGGATCTCAACTCTTAACTACCTTGTTTCTTTGTTGCCTCAAAAAACAATCATCAGATAGAAACAATGGGCTTCTCATTCAAGAGGCAAAAGTATTATTCTTCCAAGCCACCAACCCCTAAAGTTGTAGTCTGCCTAAGGGCCCAAAGACAAAAGCAGTCTCATGCTCACTTACAGTTTCAGTGAAAAGAATGGAAGAGAAATTTTGGCATAATTAATGGCAACAGGAAAAAAAAGCTCTGTGTGTGTGTTTGTGTGTGTGTGTATGTACCGTTGAAGAAATTACTAAGAATGTGAGCATGTGCAGGTACACTCAGAAGCCAGAAGAGGGCATCAGATCCCATACACCCGGAGTTCCAGGTGGTTTGTGCACTGTCCAATGTGTATGCTGGGAACTGAACTTGGGTCCTCTCTAAGAGCAGCACACACTCCCAACAGCTGAGCTAGCTATCTCTCCAGCTCTGAAGAATAACAAAATACTTCTATTTTGTCATTATTTTTTATGTTTAAGCTTTTTCATAATAGTTGGGAAAATGATTACACAATTAGAGTCTCTAAAGTGTTTTATTAAAGAAAAATATTTCAACAACTATTTTGTTGCTATGAAATAGGACAATATGCCTTCCTGGCACATTATATTTAAAGATACATTAGAAAAATGTCCAATAACAACAAAGTGTTTATAGTTCATGCTTCTGTGTTTTGTTCATTGTATCCCCTACCTATAAATCTCTCCTACTATTCTCTTTCTGCTATTAATTCGAATTCTACAAAAATCAGTCCTAGTTCCAGCCTAGGAAATTACGCTTAAAGCCTCCCAAATTCTATTAACAATACTCTAGTTTTCTTATTCTGCACAATCTCCCAAGATTGATGCTTTGAGAACTATCAATTTGCTCAAAAATAAAGAGAAGGTAAATATCCACTCAGATTCACTGACACTGGTGCTGCAAATGGCAAGTTTATGAGTCACAAATAACATGAGACAGACTCAGAATCCTTCAGAGCAGAGAGGTGATGAGCACCAGTCACTATGCAGATGCTGCACAAACATCTGAGCAAAATGCTCATACACATAAAATAAAATACATAAGGTGAATAATAATTTTAACAAGCAGGGGTAATGCTACGACTACTGTTAAGTTGTATATAGGTTGTATTCAACCAAATATTTTTAGAGACAACACAGAACTAAGAGGCTTACCAAGCCCTGCATTGCACACACACCAAGAAATGATTTTTCTTTGACACAATATAAGAAAACCAAATCAAGAAGACAGTATCAGGCCAGGATTGATGGTACAGGCCTGCAATCCTAGCACTTGGGAGGCAAAAGCAGGCAAATGCCTGAGTTCAGGTTAGTCTGGTCTACATTTAGTTCCAGGACAGCCAGGGCTACACAGAGAAATGATTTGAAAANAAAAAAAAAAGAGCCAGATGTTTTCACTGTCAGTTAAGAATCATATCAATATGCTCTCAAAATCCTACTGAATAAGGCATGTCAAGATTAGTCTCTACACATTTATGAGTTCTCAATCAGTTCCTTATGCCCCATACAGGAGTACATAATTGAATGTCCAGGTCATGAAAAATTCGGTACCATAAAAGGTTTCTGAATGCATAACTGTTAATTCGAAATCTAATGCATCAGTCATTCCAAGGCATTCTTGTCAATCCCCAGCAGTAGGTGACTTCACTGTAGCTTTGCTTCTGAACATAGTAACATGCACAATTTGCATTACGCCTGCCCTCCCAGAACATGAAGGCAATGAATGCTTCCTGAAATATCTCGGTTGAGATCTCAGATGGCTGCATGCAATGGACCGCAGCGTCTTTTACTGTACATATAATCTTCTGCTCTTATAAAAACATAATGGTTTAATTACAGAAAACAACAATTTTTAATATTTCCTACCATTATCCCTCAGCAAGTAAATATCAAATTAGTGTATCTTTAGATTGTATTTACTACAGACTACTTGATTTTTTTTAACTTGTTTCAATTTCATTTAAAAAATTATCAAGAGAATTTTGGTTTGGGGTTAGAACAGAATTTTCAATGTCTGCAATGATTGTTAATATACTTCTGTCACTTTGTACTGAATATTTCTGTGAAGACCCATAATGACTGTAATAAAACCAAAGTATCAGTCAACTTTGAAATTGTTGATGATGCTCTCCTAGCGTATCAAATATTCAGTCAAGACTTGATTTTTTAGGTAAAAAGAAATAAGCATATCAATCTCATGAATATGCAAATTTTCTTTAGTCTTTAATAAATGATAAAATTATATATATGCATATCAAAGAATTGTTTTAAAATTCTTTGAGTAAATGTCTGAGTTCATATGTATTCTGTATACCTATATTCTCTAGCCAGAAAAATATTTCTCAGATAAAAAGTGTTAAAGGTTTAAAAAGCTCTGCTGTGCCATCAGTAGGAAAGGATGGCAGACGGAATTGTTTCTAGGCATATGGCAGTAACAGAATTAACTATACCTCCCATTCACATCAATAAATATGTCCTGAGAACTGATACATGCCCTCTCAGTACTGCATGCCAGCATATAACTATTAATAAAACAAACAGAGCATTGAGAAAGACAATCTAAGTAGAGAGTTGAAAATAAAAAGTAAGAAATATTTAGAGAACACAGAAAATATTAAGTGATTAATTGTATGCCAGAAACTACCTAAGGAAAAAGTAATTGAAGACATACTAATCAACATATGAGAGGAAATTGGCAAAGCAGACATTAGACTGGGCATAAGGATAGCATGTGTTAAAGTACAAATGTAGACAAAGGGTTTGAAGGCATAAGAAGCAAAGTTGACAAGATGGTCCTGACGGAGGGAGAAGGTCAGAGAAGTAGGTCTGAGGCAAGAACATTAGTTCAAATGTAAGTTGGTAAGCAAAAGGAAATAGGTCAGTTTCTTGAACATAAAAATAATAAAAAGTCTTCTCAGAGTTCATATTGCACTGACTGTAGGATTGAGAGGCAACATTGCCAGTGGCCATGTCAGGGGAGCTGCAGCCAGCAATGGAGCTTATGGAATACAGCCTACTAAAGAACAAAGTTATGATGGGTACATCCTAGAGAGGAAAAGCCCCAGGACTGTTTCAGAACGCCCCTTCCTTCTGCTGTGCTTCCTCCTGCTTGCTACTGTTGTGTTCATGCTGTATTTGGCATGATCTAATTACTATGTAAAAGGATCTCACTGTATGTAGTACAGTGTAATTATTTCATGGGAAAATTCCACTCCTCACTGGGAAGATCATAATAAAGATGATTTTTATTAGAACAATGATTAGTTGTTCTAATTATTGTTAGATCTATGATTTAATTGGACTTTCTGAGTCTGACTAAAAGATACAGGTGGTTAAGACAGTTAATAAAGATGATTGGGGGAAATGGTATAGGTTATTCTGCCAATTGCTCCAATAATAATACAAAACAGACAAAAATAGGCTAAAAGTCATCTTCCCTTTGTTAGATGTGAGATTTGCAGAAAATGGAAAATAAGAACAAAGAAGTTTCATGCATTATAGACCCATGAATTCTGCCTGTGGAAAAACAAGCTGATGAGTAAAGAAAAAAATTACATCCCCACACCCAACATTAAGTCTGAGTTCCTTGGTCATGTAGTTTACAGAATTAATCACAGGCCCCTGTACACATCTTGAAAAAAACAAAGTTGTAAAACGAAATTAAATGACCATATTGTGTATAAAGAAAGATAAACGGTTACCTAGATCACTTGTTTAAAGCTTTGTAGAGTAGAAATAGGATAGGAATCTACTACACTGAAACCACAAAGAGCTGCCTGCCAATACAAAAGGAACTGGCTGAAATATACTTGGCTTGCTTGAAAGCTGTTAATCAATTACAAATGAATCATTGCTTTGGAGTGAAGATGTTATTATGGAAAAATTAATACAAATAAAAATGTTAAACTATTTGTGGGATTCTAAGAAAAACATGCAACTTTTGATCATAATGTGATTTCTTCCTGTGTAAAGATTTTAATTTGTTTTTGGAAAATATGTAACTTGTGGTTGTGAGGTAATCTTTCCTTGCATAGGAATTTTTGTCTTAGGAGGTATAAAAGGGGTAAAAGAAAAATAAGAATAGTAGAAGGAAAACAGCATGGTAAAAGAACGGAACAGAAAAGGAACAGAGTAGGAACAACAGCAGAGAGAAAAAATGAAATGAAGAATTTAAAGCTTTGGCCTTCAGGAAAAAGTCGCCTTTGTGTGGATGCAGTTCTGCTGACACCACACATCCTCCCCAGTTTCTCTGACCTGCTGAAAGCTGGCCTTCCAGCAGCAAAGTAAACAGACATGAGCCAAGTGGGAGCCTTCCTCAACAAGTCAAACACAGTACAATTAAATCTAAATGAGGGAAGTGGTAATGACACCAATCAATATAATAAAGGGAAATCCCAAAGATACTTTAAAAGGCTACTTGGACCATCTGATGACGCCTGAAAAACTTTGCTAAAGAAATAAAGTATCCATTCTAAGGATATAATGTTCATTTTAAAATAGACACCAGGAAAACATTCCTACAATAAACTTATGCTCATTTTCAGCTTGCTAAAATCAATGCAAGTATTCTAAAACGCACCCCATTAAAACTGACCTTTAAGTTGAGAATGTGATCCATTAATACAAAACATCTTGGCTGCTTCAAAGTAAATTCAATAGGTCCCCCTCTCTGCTGTGGGTCCCAATTCAGCATCAACTGTAGCCAGCTTTCCATGGGCTCTACTATTAAACTGAAAAATGAACAAAAACTGTATGAATATCATTATGTTCCAATTAAACAGGCAACTTCACAGGTTGTCCACTTCCTTGCCTATGACTTATCAGTACCATTTATATCTTACTTTCAAATAATTCGTGTAATGACAAGGAACAAATTTCTTCCATAAAAAAACAGTCCCAAATCCCCATATCATTTTCTGACTGGCAAATTCAAAAGATGAGTCCAACTCCAATCTCCAGGAAAGCCATTTACTTCTTTATTCTTTGGGTTTTCTTAGCATCTAAAGCAATCCATTGATTGGCAATAGTTTTCAGTTCCACATCATCTGTTATCCAATATGATAATCACTAATCACAGTGTTATTTAAATTTACTACTTATTTAAAATTCAGTTCCTCAGTCACACTAACCACTCTCCTTTTCCAACCCAGGCAGCACTGGGAAGCCAGCCAGCAAGCATGCTAAGCAAGCACTGTACTACTGAGCCACATTTCCACCCCTAACTACCTTTCACATAGCCAGTTCAATAAGCCTCAAGTGACAGACAGACAATGCTTTCATCCTGATGCAAAGATCTACTGGATAATGCTACCTGAAACAGATAACTATTCTCAAAACTGTCTAACTGTCCACACTCACCTACAAAGGTTGTTTGGTTGAGGTAAATGGCTACTAAACCGAACGTCTCCGGTCATCTCTTCACAAGCAAATATACACTTTGGATCTTTCTTTTTAATTTTTTCATGCCTATAAAAACAAAGCAGCTTAGTTGACAACCTGATTCTCACAAATACTCTCAAGGTTTCTTACCATTTAACTTCAGTCAATTCTCTGTTAAATTTCACCACTATAGAAAAAGAAAAGGAAACAACAGAACAATAGAAACAATAGAAATTTTCCTATTACCACTAATTATGCCAAAGTTCTCATCATTTCTTACCAGGTAAATGGCTGCAGATGATGCAAAAAAGGCCTATATCCAGCAATACATTCAAATACCATGGTCCCAAAGCTCCAATAATCCACAGTGGCTGTGTATGGCTTATTTTCAAAGAGCTCTGGAGCCTTAAAATAGAAAGGAACGTTAAGTGCCGACACTGTAAGAAAAGAGCTACTATAGTTTTGGACTATTAAATTCATTGCCTTAAGAAATAATAATGAAAAATTTAAGTAATCAAATAAAAGTAATATTGTCTCACCAAATACTGTAATGTTCCCACAAAAGATGTACAGAGACTTCCTTGATCAACATCTTTGGCATAACCCAAATCAATTATTTTATGCAATATCTGTGAATATTAAGACATAATATTTATTAAATTAGTGAAATATTTGCAAAAGAAAGGTAGGCTGGGAATGTAGCTTAGTGACAGATTGCTCCCAGGTAGGTACGGGCTCAATCCTAAGCACAGCAAAAAATGAAGATATGAGCCATTGAAATGGCTCAGCTGATAAAGGCACCTGTCAGAAAGCCTGATGACCTGAATTTGATCCTAGGATCACATGGAAGAACAAATCCTGCTACACTGTCTCATGATCTGCACACAGGTCACAGCATAGGCATGCATTCATGCACACAAAACAAATAAATAAAATAGATGTAATTCAAAAATGAAAGGCAATAATGTTTTTATAAAACTGGAGAGGAGATAGTAAAAAACCTGGGCTATGGAACAACACAAAAGAGTGAACTTTGATAGCCTGATCACTATTTAACTTGCATTAATTTTGTTTGTTAATCTTTTTGTTGTTGTTATTAATTTTTGAGACAGGGTCAAACTTACAGCAACCTTCCTGCCACAACTTCCCAGAAGCTGGGATTATAGATGTCAGGTAATATGCCTGGCTAACCATATAATCTTGATCAAGTTAACTAGTCTCTGGCGGTTTCCTACACAATTAGATCAACATTCCTAGTCCTTAGATGAGCAAGACAGATGCTTCTCTAAGGAACCACTGTTCCATAGAGAAGACAAAAATCTAACCACAAAACTACAGTTCCAGGGCTGGAGGGTTGGTTAAGCAGTTAAGAGTACCTGTTGTTCTTGTAGAGGACCTAAGTTCAATTCCAAGCACCCACACAGTGGCTCACAATAGTGCGCAATTCTAGTCTCAGGGAATCTGATGCCCTCTTCTTGTGTCCTCCACAAGCACCACATATGGTACATAAACACATAAAATATAATATGTTTAAAATTAAAAGGCCCCTATAATCCAATACAGTGAGGACTGCAATAGAAACCTTATAAAGTACTATACAGAATAAGGAAACTAAAATCTCTAAAGAATTATCAGGAAGAGTATAACAACAGACAAGGAGCAGTCTTAAAGTTTCACCTACCTTCCCACCAACATCTTGAAGAACTATATTTTCAGGTTTTAGATCTCGATGTATAATTTTGTTTTCATGCAAATATCGAATCCCAGATCCTAAATAAAATTTCAAGTGTATTATTATGTAATAGAAAATACTGTTTAGATAATCACTTCACATTTTTTGTTTGTTTTTACTGTTAGTGTTTTTGAAACAGAGTCTCATGTAGCCCTGTCTGGCATAGAACTCCCTATGTAGCTGAGGATGACCTCCAACTCCTAATCTTCTTGTTCTACTCCCAAGTGCTGGGATTGCAAGTATGCACCAGCACATTCAGCATTTTCTAGACAGGGTCTCACTATGTAGCCCTGGTTGGCCTGCTGGTCTTGAACTCACAGAGATCCATCTGCCTCTCCTCCCTAGTGTCAGAATTAAAGGTGGGTGTCACCATGACCAGCCACATTCAATTTTTACCTCACAGTTTGCATAGATCTGATACACAAATTGATATGTCCAGAGGACTGAAGATGGCTCAGTAGGTAAAAGTAAGCCATTGACAGGTGGGGGAGGGATATCTCAGCAGCTGGCTAGGCAGCCAGCCTAGTCGAAATGTTGAGCTTCCAGTTCAGTCAGAGATCCTGTCTCAAAATAATCAAATGGAGAAAAACAGAACACCTGACATGCTGTTCCAGCCTCCACATGCATGCTCCGGTGACTGTACACCAACAATCACATCCATGTACTACATACAACAACACACACTCCCACACACATTAATAAGAGGCATCACCAACATAAGAATAGTTCAGATTTTCTTCACCAAATGTTCAGTAACATCAAATAAACACTGAAAATTGTAATATACTCATTTAATTTATTAAAATCAATATGAAATGCAAATGAAACAATTAATTTTCAAGAAACCACGTGTAAGCCTGTCCTCCAACCTAAATCACATACTCTGCTGCCTGTGACCTATGAAGAGCATCAATACGAAACACACATGGAAACTCACATCTGGCTGACAAGCATCAACAGCAGACACACATGGAAACTCCTATCTGGCTTCCAATGTTTCCCAAAGGTCTAAATCATAGTTACTTTAGGGATTATCAGTAGTAATTCTAATTAAAAAGAGAAATTTCATTCCAAGATAACTTGAGGACCTTTCCCCAAAAGATTAATTCCACTATAAACAAAACTACTATAAGAACATTGGGGGGAGGTGTGAGAGGAGATGAAATGATTGCTAGTTCGTACCATTTTTTTGTTATCATTCAAACATCTATTAGACAAGATTACATAGTCAAAAAACAAACAAACAAACAAAAAACCAAATAGAAACAAATGCCAAAAATGTATTAGCTTTAATTAACATCATTGGAAATGGATCTTTCTTTTTCTTCTTCTATTTTTTTTTCTTTCTCTTTTGGACTTTGGAGATAGGGTCTCCCTGTGTAGTTCTGGCTGGCCTAGAACTCACTCTGTAGACCATGCTGGCCTTGAATTCAGAGATCCACCTGCTTCTGCATGAGTAAAGGCATGAGCTACCACCACCCAGCTTTTTTTTCTCTAATTTTTTGTAAATGTTAAAAACGTACATGCTTTGTAGAAAATAGACAATTCTCCTTAACTTCTAAGCAGTACACATTAATTAAAATCACAATGACATTTTAATATTAGTTACATACCTATGTCACTCAGTAAAGAAAGTATCTGGCTTTCTTTAAGTCCACAACAATTTTCTGGTTTGTTGAGTAGCTAAAGAAAAACATAAACAAACAAGCAAATAAATAAATTTATACTATTGCCAGGTAACAATGGCAACACACATTAATTGCTATACTGTCAAAGAATATTCAAATAAAAAAAAGTCACAAGAAAGAAATTATGAGAAGGAGAGTGGTGGTGGCACACACCTTTTATCCCAGCACTCTGGTAGATCTCTGTGAGTTCGAGGCCAGCCTGGTCTACAGAGAAAGTTCCAGGATAGGCTCCAAAGCTATAAAAAAAACACTGTCTTGAAAGAAATAAAATAAAATAAAATAAAAGGATTGGGGCACAGTGGTACATGTCTATAAGGCCAGCATTTGGGAAGATGAGGCAGGAGCACCATGAGTTCAAGGCCAACATGAGCTACACTGAAAGAGTCTGTTTCAAAAATATTAACAATGACATGAGATATAGGGGAAAAAATAGTCACCAAATCCATATTGAGGTTGAGTAAATTTCATGAGAAGGCTCATAAAAAGTAAAGAGAAGGGCAATTGCACTTGAAATTAAAAATTGCTGGCAAAGACAGATACATCTAAAATTAAATAGAAAGAATAATTATAATATAAAGAACCACCCTTTTGTTATTGCTTTCTTTTTGTGTAGGCTTGGCTGTCCTGGAACTAGCTCTAGAGTCCAGGCTGGTCTCAAACTCAGAGATCAGCTTGACTCTGCCTTCCAAGTGCTAGGATTAAAGGCATAAGCCAACAGTACCTGGTAAAAGACAACTTTTTAATAGGTCTCACAAATGTATTTTTATTTAAAATGGCCAACATAGTCCCACCTTGGAAATAACAATAAAAAAGCATGGTGGCACAAGCTTTTAATCCCAGCACTTACAGACAGAGGCAGGCAGATCTCAAGGCTAGCCTAGTCTACAAAGCCATCACGTGTCTTCTTCTGTCACCTAGGCAAGCAAGTTTTAGGCCAGCCAGGGGTACACAGTGAGACCCTGTCTTGAAAACAAACAACAATAAACCTAGGATGTCTGGAATGACGAGTTTGTTTTTTTTT
>LOEQ01000362.1:543061-558807 GCA_001685075.1 Bramus lutescens | reverse complement strand
TTTGTCAAACTTGACAGAAGCTAGAGTCATTTGGAAAAAGGAAAACTCAAATGAGACAATGCCTCTATCAGACTGGTCAGTAGGCATATCTATGCGACACTTTTTTTGATTAACAACTGATGTGGCAGGGCCCAGATCACTGGGTTGTATAAGAAAGCAGACTGAGCAAGTCATGAAGAGTAAGCCAATAGCAGTGTTCCTTCTGGGTTTCCACTTTAGTCCCAGCCTTGGTTTCCCTCAACGACTGATTGTGATTAGGACACATATAAGCTCTTATTTTCCCAGGTTGGTTTTGGTTGTGGTCTTAATCACAGCAATAGAAAGCACTAAGACAGGGTTAGCAAATATTTCCTGTAAAGAGCAAACATTAAGTACTTCAAGCTATGGAAGCCATATAATCTCTACTCAGCTACACTACTCAGTTCTAGAGCTGTACAAAAGCAGCATAAACATGCACAGCGCCCGCTCCAATAAAAGTATGTTTACAGAACAGGTGGCAGGATTATAGTGTTCTGTCCTTATTCTTGATGATCGTGTCACATGATTCAGACATGGTTAAAGCTTGTGATTTACTATCTCAGTATCTCGAAACATCCATACTACCTTCCGAAGATCTCCTCCAGAACAGTACTCCATTGCTAGAAGAGGCACATCATTAATTAAAAAATTCAGTTCCTCAGGAACATCACAGGCCTTTACGATATTTGCATGGTCCAACCTAACAAGGAAAAAACATTACAATAAAAAAAAGTTTTCCAATGAAGGACTG
Source organism: Bramus lutescens (assembly GCA_001685075.1). Classification (NCBI taxonomy): domain Eukaryota; kingdom Metazoa; phylum Chordata; class Mammalia; order Rodentia; family Cricetidae; genus Bramus; species Bramus lutescens. The sequence continues at coordinate 558,038 of LOEQ01000362.1, read as the reverse complement.
AATTTGAAATGATAATTGGGGATTAACTAGAGAGATAAGACTGATTTTCTTTACAAAATCTTAATTCGGATTGTACTGCATTTAATCTTAGCTAAAAGACTAATGAGCTATTAATTTCTGAATTTTCTAATTAAAATAAACAAGTTTTACAAGGAAAATATACCTAAAAATACCATCACTGCTATTATAGTTCTGTGTGCCAAGCAGTATGCTCTTTACATGTGTCAACTGACTTGTCACAATAATCTATACAAGTCTATTTGTTAACAGTATCATCCATGAGAAAAGGAAGCACACAGAGGTAACTAACACCACATGGCAAGCAGGCTGTAGATGACGACGTAAACCAGACAATCTGGTACCAAAGCCTACATCACACTGCCTCTTCCACAACCATCACCCTAAAACTCTGGACATTTCCTTCCAGTTTTAAATATAAATACAAATATATACAAATATAGTTTTTTTCAATAAGTATGACTCACATTATTTACTGACTTCAACAGCTCTTAATTTTTTTTTTTTGAAGGTCAGAAGAGGGCATTGAATCCCCTGCAAATTGAGTTACAGTCAGTTATGAGCCACTGCATGGGGGCTGGAAACTGAGCTTGGATCTTCCACAAGAGCAGTAAGTACACTTAACTGTTTATCCCTCTCTCCAGACCCATAGTTCTTTTTTTTTAACGTAACAATCTATTATCATCTCTGTGATCATCCTCACAGTGTAACAGAGCTCATAATTGTAGAATCTTATATCCCAGGAACGAAAGAGACAAGTGCATGAGGGTCTAAGAATTTGTATTATTAAATTTTCCTGTTAATTCTGCCATGTAGCCAAGTTTGAAAGCCAGAATAGAATGAGTTGAGCACAAACTAAACTCAAAAAATGCTCGTTTCAAATCCAGTACCAGCTGTATGACTGTTTCATTTCTCATCTACAGAACAGGGCACTGCGCAGATACAGAGTTGTGATGACAACTCTAGGAAAGACCTGTAACGTAAACGACACTACTCATGCAAGCACACTAAATACATCACGGTCCCCTCGAAAGTTCAAGTCTCTTCTCCTTAAGCATATACACTATGCAGTAGGAAAAAAATGAAATATGACTTCATATTTCATTTAAAATTGCCTTAAATCTTCAGAAGAGATATATCAGCTTTTTTCTTATTCTCCCCCATTCAGATAATTGTTCAGGGGAAGCCCGTTGCCATGCCATTAAAGCATCTGCACTTCCCTGTGGAGAGGCTCCCTTACTGAAGAACTATTGCCTCTGGCCTACAGTTGTGTGAGTGAGCCTGGAAGTTAATACTCATGCCTTAGCCAACCCTTCAGACAATGGCAGCTCTAAAGTCAACATTTTGAGATGTCTCAGGAGAGGCCTTGAACTAGAACCACAGTTAACTCAGCCATAAACTACAGATATTAAATATTCAGCTTGAGCTATGAAATTCTGGGATAATTGCCTAAAAAACAATAGATTCATCATTTAATAAAAGTTAAGTACAAAAAGAAATGAAGATTTATATACTTGTCATAAAGTTGCTCAATATTCAGAAGAAAGGCTTAAAGAGCCAGGTTGAGAATGTTGTCTAGCTGATTTAAACTGTAACTCTTTTAGCCATAATGTGATAAAACTATCTAAAGTGGAACACATATATTCAAGACAAAATGACATTACCAAAAAGAGCTTGAGAAAAGTGGACCCTGGTCTCTTTCCCCTACTATTGAAAATTGGCTGGGCTATAGAACGGAAGCATTCGAAGTCACAGCACACACTTACTTTTTCATCATCTGGATTTCATGGCACCATCGTTCTCTGTTTTTGGTACTTAACTCCAGGCGACAAGACTTAATTGCTATTTTGGTATCAAGTTCCTGTCAAAATAAAAAAATTAATAGAAAATATGAATAAATTATGTTCTTGTACAGATTTACTTACAATCAAAGAAATGTCAACACAGGAAAATAAACACTCTTTTTAGCTTTACTAATTAAACATATTATCCGCAGCCCACTTTAGTCAACATTAGTTACATGAACCATAATACTATTAAGCCAATGATTTGAAGTTGTCAAATGCACCATGGTATATAAGCAAAAACTGAGAAGGATGCTACAACAGGTCTCTTCAGAAGATTACATATGTGGTACGGGAGAATTGTCTGTATTCTGTCAATCATATTTTGAATAAACGCTGACTGGCCAGGCAGGAAGTATAGGCAGGTCAACCAGGCAGGAAGTAGAGGTGGGGCAATGAGAACAAGAGAATTCTAGGAAGGAGGAAGCCNACTTGCCGGCTGTGGGGTACCAGGCAGGACAGAAACCCCAACAAGCCAGCCCTCATGTCACACATATGTTAATGATTTAGAACTACATACTACTAGAAATATACAAAGATGCCATTTCTCCAACAAGTTTCTTCTCCATGCTTAGTCAAGACAAGAAATAAGGGCCCCAAATTCCAGTATATCCAGAAAGAAGAAAATAATTCAGGGCTCCCTAACCTCAAAACAGTAAGAAATAGTTTTCATATGACCAAGTCTAATGCAAAACAAAAACAAACAAAACTCTCCAAAACTAGATCCTAATCTTTGCATTTCAAATGACATGGAAAAGCATCCAAACAAGTGTACTGCTATTCAAGGATCCTAAGACAAACCTAAGACCACCTGCCTGTGATTAGTAATTTCACCAATTCTGGCTGAAAATAAAACTAGCCTATGCACATTTCAGGAAATAGTCATAATATTCTGACATTAATAACACAGTCAGAACCAAACAGGCTATAATGCATTAAGAGCGCAAAAGAGGGGCTGGAACGATGGCTCAGTGGTTGAGAGCACTGGCTGCTCTTCCAGAGGTCCTGAGTTCATTTCCCAGTTATATGATTACATGGTAGCTCACAGTCATCCATATTGAGATCTGGTGCCCTCTTCTGGACTGTGGTCAGACACATAGGCAGAACACTGTATACATAATAAATAAATGAACCTTGAAGAAAAAAAAGAGTTCAAAAGAGCGTCACACGTGACATTTCTGCTACAAGCCAAAGGTGTGGTAAAAACTGTATGAGTGGTGAGAGCAGGACCCAGGGGCTGAAAAGGGAAGTGGGAAGCAAGACAGCTTTATAGGATAGTCTGAATTAGGAACCAGGCGGAAGAAGGCTAAAGGGCAGACAGTCCCTAGCACGGGGGCTGGGGACTAAGAGAGACTAAGAGCTGGCTTTGCCACACTGCTCACTCCTTTCAGCTCTCGTTATAAGCAAATAGGTATCTGACAGTAGTCATAGCCTATATAAGATTCTACCACCACCATGGAGACTCCAGCACAGCTAAGACAATAAGCCCTAAATTCTGAGACAGGAAGTTATCTACTTTAAATAGGCTCCAACCACAAGAGATCCTTCAACACCTTGGTTTATATTTTACCTACTCTGTGAAAGTCGATCTTCTCATAGAAAATATTCTCTGGGAAGTTTATAGATGCATAACAACAAAAAGGCCCATATTTTTAAAAAATGAAACTAAATTGTGTGTGGTAATATGAGTCTATAGTTCCTGTTATTTGGAAGACAGAGACAGGAAGAAAGTCTGAAAACACTAAGATAATTTCTTTACTTTTTAGAGCTTTTAAATTGGATTCCTAATTTGAATCAGGATTCTCAAGCATTTACCCAATGTATTTGAACATAGTGAAGTTGCCCCTCAGAATGCAGATGATGGCTTCTAGGACCTCGAGAGGATGCTGAAATCTGCAGATGCTCAAGTCCATGACATCAAATCACACAGTATCTGCACATAACCTACATGTACCCTCTGGGTATGTTTAGTAGATGCAATCCCTGCAATTCTAAGTCTTACTCGACCCTGTTATTCCCTGCTCAGTGTGTGGCAGGCTGAACCTGTAGTGCTGAGGACAGAACCCAGGACCTTGGGCATGTACTTTGCCAATGAGTTACATCACCATCCCATATACACATTGTGGCCCATGGTGGCTTTAAACTGAAGGCAATCCTCCTAACTCAGTTTCCCAAGTGTTCCCATCATGCCTGGCTTCTACATTCTTTCTTTAAAGTATTCCATGGAACTAGGTTTTTCAAACACCCTTTGATAAGTTCTACCCTATCCACTAGGGAAAGTTCTCTGGCTGCTCACACTGCTAGGACTTTCAGTGTTCAGGGTATTACACTGAGCTTATGTTTACTTCCGAGACAGTCTTTTCCTACATTATTCAGGCTGCCCTTGACCACAATATTAAGCCCACTCAGGCTGGCCTCAAATTCACTAGTGATCGTGTGTGTTAACTCTCACACAGGACTAGGTTGGAGATACAGCCTTCTGCAGAGTTTCCAGACCAATGATAATTTGCTCAAAATCTACACCTCACCACATTCTTCAGGAAAGCCAAACCCTCAAGGGTAATGCATGGGTTTGTATGGGTATTAATTTTCCAGAGAAAAGATCCATAGTTTTTACTGAATTATCAAAAGACCCACGACTCAAACATGATTACCTGGAGCTGGGGATGTAACCCAGTGGCAGAACATTTGCCTAGCATGTGCAAGGCCCTGTGTTCTACTCCTCCCACCAACATTAAAATAAGCAAGGCAACCGTTAGTTTACAAATCTTTAAAGACTATGAGTAACTGGTTAAACGTTTTCCCGAGGCTGATCTTAGCTGTCTTTCCCAGAACAAACCTCTCAGTCTACTTCTTTCCCTTTGAAGCAAAGGTCATTTTCACCACCTTCCCCTCACACTGTTCCTTGCCTGGAATGCTCCAATACCAGTCTGCCAATGTTTTCGAAGGTTCAGCTCGTGACACCAGGAAGGACCTTCCTTGTTTACACACACACACACACACACACACACACACACNCTGATTAAGGCTTAGCACGCCAGCATCCTGGGAGGCTAGTAACTCTAAAGTGTAAGACTCAGCGTAGAGTCAAATTCTCAATGTCTGTACGCAAGTCGATGTTGCGGGTCACTGATAACGAGTGGTATTCCGTTAGTTGGTTCTATTATTTTCATGTATTCCATGGAATTAGAATATCAGAATTGAAGGTAATACAGCCAAAGAGCCTCTGAGAACACTTCCCTTTTCCTGGGATTGGTGCTGGCAAATGGGCTGGACACGGGCGGGTTGCACTGTGCTCTTTTAAGTACCCTGGGCGTCTTCCAGACTGAGAGCCTTCGTTTGTGGGATTTTTGTTTTGTGTGTGTGTGCAATTAAATGAGTTCTTTGAAGGTTTCTCACCCCAAACTTCCTGTTTGGCCTCACCCCATCAACATTTCGTCTTTTTCAGAGCCCTGCCCTCTGCCCCTGGAACCCTACCACAATGGCCACCACAAGCATGAAAGAAAAAAGCGCTAACCTGCCCATTGAGTCATTAGTCTTCAAAGAGCACTATGGTCTCCTGCACGGTCCGCTCAGAATCTCTCCTATAATCCCAAAGCACCCAAGGATGTGATGTTATTCCAGAGTTAACACTTTTTTTTTCCGGACTTGTGAGTTTCCCTTCGGACCTTGCGAATCTTGCTACTTCTTAACTTTTCTGTTTCAGACTTGCCAACGCAATGGTTCTAGTTTGGAATTGTTTCTGAGGTGCCCTACAGGGCTGCAAAGACAAATTTGGGGGAGCCCTTGTTCCAATAAGGCATATTTTTGAGTGGTGGATTGCACAGGAAAAGTTACCCGTCTTTCCATTTGAGTGGGTTATCTGCTTCTCGGAACCGAGGTTTGTTTTGAGACAGGGTTCATATAGTCCAGGCTGGTCTAGAACTCCACCTAATTCAGGCTTGTAGCACTCCACCAGGCTGGAATACTAATATCTCAGCACAGAATCAAATTCTCAGTATCTGTATACAAGTCAATGTTGTGGACACTGGTAATGAGTGGTATTCCCCCATTAGTTGGTTCTGTTATTTTCATATATCCCATGGAATTGGAATATAGGCTTAAAGGCGATAGCAAATGAGCCTCTGAGAACACCTCCCTTAGAGCAGAGCAGACAATCATGTATCAGTGTGAAACCTCACTTGCTGTGTATGACAGTGTGTCCAGTCTCCACAGGAGGGATTTAATTTTATTATGAGATACTAAAAATACAGCCAGGATAGTGTTAACCGGGCGACCCAAGTTGGTTCCTACAGTTAGTTCACTTTTTAAATATTCTATTCTTAAAACACAACTCAAAATTTGTTGAATTCTTTTTTTTCTTTTCTGAGACAGGGTCTATATAGCCATGTCTGGCCTGGAGCTCACTAGGTAGCTCAGACCTCAAACTCACAGAGATCTGCCTGCTGAGTGCTAAGAGTAAAGACCGGGCCTTTTATTATTTGTAGTTGTAGAATGGTTTATCCCAGGCTCCACAATTTTCAGGTTTCCAAGACCTGTTTTTTAATATGCGAAATGGAGGTCAAGAAATTTTTGTGAGAACTCAGTGAAAGTATATCTGGGCCTTAAGTGGCCAATAAAGAACAATTACTCTCTTCTGGCTTCAGATCCACAGCACTCTCCCGTGGCCACACTGATCCTGCTCCACGGACCTACTCTTCACTGCACCACTGGTCCTTAAACATCTGTAGGTTGGGACTGTACTGGCCCTATTTTATTTGTAATTTCACTATGGTCTATGCCCTGATGATCCCTAAAGCCCTATTAACCAATGAGTTTGAGATTTATCTAAGAGCACTCTGGACACATCTGTTAGATAACTCAGCTACCTTAAACATCTAAGATGTGTTTAAAGTCCTGTCACCAATCCCGATCTGCTTGAGTTTTAGAAGTACCTAATGGCAATCTGGGCACATCCACTGGGTAACTCAGGTATGTTAAACACCTAAAACACATTCAAAGAAAAACTCTTTAAATCTGCCACTTCTTTCCCAATTAGACAATAAACAAATCAGTACCATGTTAGGACATTCACTGACTCTTGGAACTTAGACAAATTCCCAGCATATCCAAGTTAAATATCTGAGAGATGGAGTGGATTCTCTTATGTGAAGGCAATGCTGTGAGAAAGCATCTCTTCCTCACAGACTGAGCTGCCTGTGTTATTCCGGGATAACTGCTAGGCATAAAGCTCTGGTCTCCATTACACACACACACATAATTTCACTTCAGGGTGATAAGCAACATAAGACATTTGTTAACCTTAAAAAAAAATTCCCTTTTTATCACTTATAAGATTTGGGGAAGGTTATTTTGCTTTTTTGGGAGGGGGTGGGTGGCTAAGACGTGTCTCACACCATAGCCCAGACTGGCTTAGAATTATGCAGGCTAAACTAGCCTTAGTTCACAATAATTCTTCTGCTACAACTCCTTAATTTCTGAGATTACAGGCATGAGCAACCACACCCAACCTCAAAAGGTTAAAAGTCTGTGAAGATGTGGACAAACACAGCTGTTCTGAGAAATATGGAGCAGACATTCTTTTCACATACAATTGCATCTCAGACTTCTTTAAAAAAAAAAGAAAGAAAGAAAGAAAAGAAATAAGAAAAAAGTCCATCCTACTAAGCCTCTTGCTGCAGGCAGGTTCCATGGGCAAATATGGAAAAGAGGCAGGGAGGCAGCCCCCATGGGAGACTCTGTAGCTTCATTCTAAAAACAGGATATAAGAATTTCCAGTGAAGTTCATAAAGTGTCCTTCCCTTTGCCTAGTCATCCAGAGTGAAGTCAAAAGGTTCAAAGTCTTTGCGGAAGCAGCGAGCCAGGGTCTCCTCCTCTTCCTTACTGATCTGACACTGCCTCCAGTCAGCCTTGTCAGGAACGTTGAGAATGGCTTCACTGGCCAGTACCTCCCTGCAAAGAGAGTACGAAGGAAAATGTGAATAGCACCTGAAACCCACCCAGTCCCTTGTTCCTCTCCAGCCGGCTCTCCTCGGCAGCATCTAAGGAGTATGCAGACTTCTTACTCCTTACACTGCTCTCTGACCCTGACTGACATTTCTGCCGTCTTCTCTATTAAAATCACTGCCATATTAAGTGACCTCTCCTACCCCACTTATTTCTCCTTCCCTGGAACAACTCGGAACTATGGTTTTAYTACTCAGGGTAGAAACACCWCATACAAAGTAGACAACAGGCATCAGAAAAATCAGACCGAATTTCATTCCAAGATCTGCTACTTGATATCTATGACTTGAATACAACTTCATCTCTAATCCTTGATCTAAGGCTCGCTACAGGAGGGCTCCTTATAGGACTTGGTACAGTACAGAAGCCACACAACCAAAGCACGTTCCCAGCAGCTGTTCTGTCTCATCTTAAACTATAGCTCTGGCAGTCTGACAAGACAATGAGTTTGCTGAGGGCATGGTTTGGAGTCACGTCATGCCCATTCTGACTTAAAAATCCCTCTGCCTATCCTTCTAGGTGACTCGCATTGTTTGAGTACACCAAGAGAAGTTCAATGTGAAGAAAACAATTTACACAGATACATATACACACAGCTTCTAATTTCTAATGGTTTCTATTTGGCTCATTTCAACTTTGAAGACACAATAAAGAGGTGAAAATGAATCCCAGTGGCCCTCTGAAAGACAAAGGTTCCAAGCTCAGACCCTGAGCTTGTTTCTTCATGATGTGAAATGCAGACACAATCACTCTCCCTATTAAGTGCGAAACCTATCGATTACATTAGTGTTATAAAAATTTTCAGGGTTGAAAACACAAACAACTACCATGATCCCAAACCACTGTCGACTGTACATGGTTGTGTGTATTGGCATATGCTTTATGTCCCCACTGTGCCTATCTACATCTGTTGCAAAGGCAACAAGAGTAAACCACATATTTAGAGCATTTAACATCTTTGTTCTCATTTATCAATTATCTATTTGAAAAAAAAACCCTCTATTTTCTAGACTTATCCAATGGGGCAATCTCTTGGAGGCTTTCCAAATTAGTCTAAGAATGGCTGAACGCTTATTGGAAGCCCAGCTAAAACCATTGGGAATGGCTGGAGAACAGCTGCAAGTCAGAGACCAGCATCAGATCACCACTGTGTGCATTTTCTACTTCCCTCTACACAGGCTTTTAGAACAATGCAGCATAGCAAGGTTAAAGACCTCTCTCATCTTGGTCTTTCACCAGACTGAGGTTTGAACCTTCAACTGTGTGACCATGGGCATGCTACTTAACTCACCTTAAGGCACACTACACCCAAAAGAGTAACCACTAACCAGATGTGGCCGTTTAAATTTAAGCTCTAATTAGATAAAATTAAGAATTCAGTTCTTCAGTTCCATTTTCAATTTTTTTACTATGTATATTTATTTGCATGGGTTCATGTGTGCCATGGCACCTGTGTGTTCAGAGAACACATGAGTAGAAGTCAGTTATCTCCTACATGTAGGTTCCAAAGACCAAACTAAGTCATGTGGCTTAGCAGCAAGCAATATCATCTCATTGGGTCATCAGTCCCATTTTCAAGTATCCAACAGCAACATGTAATTTGTGATTATTGTACTAGTGCAGCTTTATAGAGCATGCCCATATTTGTATGACGTTCTGATGGCACTGCTCCAGACCATCACTCCTCACGCGAGCAACTGGGCTGACAGTATATAACCAGCAGAAATGGGAGGTTAGATGAGACAATGCACGTGAAGTTCCCGCCAGTGTCTACCCAGCACATGCTCAATAGTAGCACTTCATTCTAACAAGGTGCTCTCATCCCGTCTTTTCCCTCTATGGTCCATCTCTTAAGCCATTATTTACAGGCCTTTCATGGTCCATCCTTCTCTGAGTTTCTGAAGTACAATGTTCCTCAAGATTTAATCATGGTACTGTTCAAATTCTCCATCACAAGACTATATTACTGATCTGCTCTAAAACCGTAAGCTTCTTGGGGACCATTCCCTAGTGGATTTTTCATTGATTACCCATGCAATCCATCACCATGTTTATTAGAGGTCTAATGAAATATACCAAATAGAGTAAAAACACACAAACCTTCCAAATTGCAAAGGAAAATTCTTTTTAATTCTGTGGAAAAGCTTTTCTCCTGTGTCAAGTTCAACATAAAAGTACGCGGCTCCTGGCTGTGTAATCTGAAGTATACAGATATACAGAGTTGTATAAAGATGAAGATCAAATTTAAAAAGCCCCCTCTTCTGCAAACTTTGATTTAGCAAAGAATTTAGTCTAGAAATTAAAAAAAAAAAGTGAGACAGTATAGGAGCTAGAGTTTAAAAAGCCAATATATTCCCAGTGGTACCCATCCTTCAAAATTCCCATTTTAGCAAGTGTCTAATTTCTTTATTTCATTCATGCATGTTTATAAATGTGTGTGCCTATTCTCATGTCTGTGATACACACGTAGGTGTATCCACGTGCCTGTGGAGGCCAAATGACACTGGGTGACTTTTTCAGTGCTCTCCACCTTATGTTTTGAGCCAGGTCTCTCATTGACCCTGCACCCTTTCAGTTTGTCCAGAGATCCTCTTATCTCTACCTCCTCAGAGCGTGGATCATAGGCACCTGTCCCAGCACTTGACCTTTACAAGGCTGCTGGAGATCAAACTTAAGTCCTTACTGAGCCATCTTCCCAACCCCACGAAATCTCTAACTCCTATTCTTCTCAGGAAAGCACTAAGACTTTGTTATAATGATGTCTTCACCTCTAGTCTGGTCAACATCCTACATTCTAGTACCAGACGACCCTACTATTTAGTATTTTTAGAATAGCTTGACAGTACCTCTGATTCACCTTGTCAAAACCCAGATCTTAACTCCTCCCTGAACATCACCAACCCTTCCTGCTTCACCTGCTTGATGTCTGAGTGCTCTGGAATTTCCAACAGCTCTATCTGTTGCTCCTGTGCCTGGGTAATGAAGGCATCTTTAATGTCATCTGTAACACAGCAGCTGAGGGGCACAGGAATGACCTGGGTTGGTGTGGGAAATAAAGAAGAAACTCTATGAACTGATTCCAAAGAAGCTGTCTTTAAAATCTTAAAGGAGGAGCAAATCCATCACTGGGGTGGAGAGCCACCCCTCAGTAGAGATTCTCCTCAGGCCAAACAGCCTCCATCGGCCTGGCTGTAGGACTTAAACTTATGAGAGCCAGTCACTTATGGGAGCCAATCTGTCAACAGAAAACTCTCAAGAGAGACTCTTTGTCCCTAAGACTCCTGCCGGCTCCTGCATAATGTATGTGGCAGAGTCAGGCCCATCTGAATACTTAGCAGATGTGCCAGGAAGACACTACCACCAAAGACACAAATCACTCAACTTCTAGTGGACTACACCCATGCTAGCTGGAAACTATTTTCCTACCTCTAAGCCTTCATTCATGCTGGACTTCCACACAAATTATCCATGTCTTACCAGCACGACCCATGTCTCTATCTGCCGTGGAACCTGTTTTAACTACCCACTCTTTCTAAACAGGCACACACCATCCTGCTAATCACTGACCCCAGCATGACCTTCCCTATGAAATCTGAGATTATCAGCAGATACTCCTAGCCCTCTAATGAACACTATTTGAATATTATCATGAAAGTAAGATTAAATGCTCTAAGTATTACATTAAAATTCAACACTGAGGTCAGAACTATTCAGATATTTATCAGTCTCAAGGTCCCCGAAGTGATTTCCAAGTTCCTGGGCAGAAAACACCTACCTGAAGCTGGAGATGATGGCTCCTATAATTTCTTTCAAAAAGAACACAGCGCTTCCCCCGACTCTTAAAGAAGCGTTTCAGAGTAGCCTTATACTTCTCCACTTCTTCCACCACCTCTGCAGAAAGCTCGACGACTGACTGGTAGTGCCCAATAGGCAGGATGAGGACGTGGTCATCACATAAACCTCCTTTAGCCAGGGCGAGGTAGCACTAAAGATGAATCACATAGGCAGTTTGAAGGCTGCCTCACTAGAGGCCGTGTGAGAGAGAAGAATGGCATAAAGTAATCCCACGAGGCGGGGAAGCCCAAAGCTGATCTGAAGGGCACACCTAGAAAGTAAAGCTCTTCAAGCTTGTTCCCAGCCTTCATCCACAGGCTCCAGGGCCAACTGTGTTGTGCGTGTCACAGACCTTGACTCCAGACACCTCCCTAGACTGTGCCAACCATTAAGATGCAAAACATAAATAACAAAAGTGCTGCCTCAGTCTGAAAAGAACTGAAAACTCAAAGTGAGACTCCAGCTGTTCTACAAGAGGCCACAAAGAAAGCAGCTTTCAGATTGTCACCTTTAGAAACCAAAACAGGAAGAAACCAATGAAACACAGATGAACACCACCTGTCTGCAGAAGCATTTCACATTAAGCAAGCCTTAGGGAACATCCGATTCTAGTCGTGGGGCCTGAAGTGCAATTAAAACTCTGGTGATTAAATGGGTTTCACTGTAAGTAAAAGAAAAAGGCAATTATCTTTACAGAGCCTGAATATTTAATCTCTAGTAAGGCCCCTGAGGAAGAGTATCTGAGAAATGTGAAACCAAATGACTTCCCTAAGACCTGTGATGTTCAACGGGGATTTGTCTAGCCTAGTCACCAACCATACTCAGGATCATCAGCTCTATAGACTGATCCAAGATGCTCCAATCATGTGACTAAAATTATCCTAGATACATCAGGCATGTTATACAGTTACAAAGCTACATACTTGTGATGGCTTGATTGTCAACTTTACTACATCCAGAATTAACTAAAACCCAAAAATGAGGGTCATACCAGTGACAGATTTCTGCTTAATTTGAAGTGAGAAGATCTAATCCAGATTTGAGCTGGGAAGACACACCTTTAATCTAGATCTTTAATCCAGATCTTTGGAGCTGGAAAAACCCACCTCTGACTTGGGCCATACCTTCTGCGGGAAGCCTATACAAGGACATGGGAAGAAGGCAGATTTACTCTTTGCCTGCTTGTTCTCCCCCTGCTAGCAAGTCCATCCCTTCCTTCACTGACATTAGAGCCTACTTCTTCAGTACTCCAGTATATACTGAAGATCAGCTGAGACACCCAGCCTCAGGGACTGAACAACTAGTGGATTCCTGGACTTTCCATTCATAGTCAGCCATTGTTGGATTAGCTGGACCACAGCCTGAAAGTCATTCTAATAAATACCATGTGTGTGTGTGTTTATACATATATATGTATATATACTTACATATTTTTATATATACACACATACATGCATATATACACATGCACACATATATAGAGACAGATTTATCCTATAAGTTCTGTTACTCTAGAGAACCCTGAGTAATAAAATCCTTGACTGCCAAATTGAATTTATCACTTTAGTCTTTCTTATGCTTAATGAACTTCATTTCCTAGTAGTTTTGTTGTATTTTTTAGATAAAGCCTCACTCTGAAACCCAGTCTAACCTAGAGCTCATTATGTAGTCCAGGTGACTTGAATTTGTAACAATCCTCCTGCCTCAGTCTCCTGAGTGCTAGTATTACAGGCATGAGCCACAACACTGGGTTAACAATATCAACATTTTAAATCTCTTAAATATATAAGCAACACATGATTCCCTTCTCTACTCAATATTTAAAGTGGGGAAAACAGTGAGAAATATTTAAAACAGCAGGGTGGGGATAAGTGGAGGGGATGGGAGAAGATGAAGGAGGGGGAACTTGGATTGGTATGTATAATGAAAAAAGATAGTTTTCTTTTAAAAAAAATAAAAATATTTAAAACACTGAGAAATTAAGAAAATCAACTCAATACTCTAAGAAACATAGATGAATCTAAGAAATACACAAATACACAGAAAATTCATCTCGTATGAATCTTGTGAAACTGTTTACATAAAACTATACTATCTATAACCAAAAAGGCAGAAAATGGGTTAAAGATGTATCTCAATATCAGAGTTCTTGCCCAACATGCACAAGACCCTGGGTTCAGTCTCCAACATCATCAAGAAAGGAGGGGAAAGACTTTGAGCAATATTAATGAGGATGTGGAAAAGCCAAACTCTAATAATGTTGCTGGTGGGAGCATACAATAATGTCATTTTGGAAATCAGCTTGACAATTTCTTAAAAAGTTAAAACAGACCTGGAGAGAGAGCTTAGCAGTTAAGAGCACAGTTCCCAGCATCCATGACAGGAGCTCACAACTTCCTATAGTTCCAGCTCCAGGGGATTCAAGGCCTGAATCCTCAGGCACCTGTACTTAGATGTACATATACCAACAAACACACACATACACATGATTAAGAACAAAATATTGGCTAAGTGGTAGTGGCACACGCCTTTAATCTCAGCACTCAGGATACAGAGGCAGGCGGATCTCTGTGAGGCCAGCTTGGTCTATACAGTGAGTTCAAGGACAGCTAGAGCTAAACAGAGGAACCCTGTCTTGAAAACAAAACAAAACAAAACAAAACTTTTAAGTTTAAACACAAATTTGCCAAAATAATAACATACCGTTTTATGTTTTCATCCACAAACACATGCAAATATTACATTATTCCTGAGAGCTAGAAAAAGCTAACAAACTAAATGTCTATCAAGTGATAAGTAAACAGACAAAAACAATACACCTATATACGACACTAACTGGCAATAAAAAGGAATGAGACATTTATACATGAAATACAATATGAATGAACGAACCTTAAGATCCTTTTATGCTAGTCAAAGAAGTCAGACCAAAAAGCATTATTATATGATTTCAGTTCAAAGAAATGTCTAAACCCCACAACCCTAAAAAGACACAAGAAGTGGCCAAGGCTAAAGATAGAAATAGAGATTACTATAAATGTCTAAAAAATTTTACTGAACTGATGGAAATGTTCTAAACCTCTATTTGGTCTTATATTTTCTTTCTTTGAGACAAGGGTCTGTGTGGCACTGATTGTACTGGAACTTGCTATGAACTAGAGCAGACTGGCCTTGAACTCAAAGGATCTACCTATCTCTGCCTCCAGAGTGCTGGAATTGCAAGATATTCTGCAGGACACAGAAGAAAGTGACTGACAAACTGCCAATATAGGCAG
>LOEQ01000362.1:486838-497262 GCA_001685075.1 Bramus lutescens | reverse complement strand
AAGACAAGATCTCCTGAGTAAATTGGGAGCATGGGGACCTTGGGGGAGTGTTGGGGGGGGAGAGACAGGGAGGAGAGCAGAGAAAAATGTAGGGTTCAATGAAAGTATATATATATATATATGCCCTTCTTATGAACTTAAGTGATGCCATTGCTAGAGGAAATACAGCACTTTCTGCTTGCCCCACCCAGTCCAACATGGCAGAGCTTTTCACTGCCTCTGAAAGCCATGCTCACAGCCCCATTTTTAGGCACACAGAGGGTCTGTGTTGCCATTAAGCAAGCTGTAGCACTCTGTTCACAAACCCCATTTAAATGCTCGGCCTCCTGAAAGAACCAGAGGTCGTACTGGCAGCAAGGCCCAGAAAGCCGGCATTTCAAAACTGCTCAGCTTTTTGTCTGCTACCGTTGAATCAAGAAAACCTCTCTTAAAGTAGCCATGCCATTAAGCCATGTTTAACTCTGTTTTCTTTTTCAGAGCCAGCTCTGTTAGAATAAGCAAGCAAGCAGGTGGCAATGACTTTGGGCCTCCCTGACAATTCTCCCTCAGACTTAAATGGATATTGGCCTCTGAGACCTACAGGATTCCCAGGTCTTCCCCACATCTTTGTGCCCTCATCTTGTCATGGTTCTGGATCGGTCTTCCACCCATCACAACAGGAGTCAGTGTTGATGACAAATCAGAGTCCCTTGTTCCTTAAAGGGAGATGTGCCTGGTCTATTTCACAGTCCTTAGCCACCCTAGGGGCTAGTACAAAATAAAATTTCATAAATGTTTGAGTGAATGAGTGTGAATGGCCAGGATCTCATTCTTGTCTCATCCGCTTTCCCCTCTAGACTATGAGGTAATCTCATCTGACAAGCTGGGGAGTATCTTGATGGCACAGCATACGCTAAGCAACCAAAAGGCCCTGGATTTAAACCCTAGCATTAAAAAAATGATAAATGCAATGTATGGAACCATAAATAACATCTGTACTTATGGCTACTATAGTCTCTAAAAATAAAAGTCAATTTTTTTTTACTGAAAAGTCCAACATTATGCTAGACTTTGCATGCCCCTGGGTCCTCAGCTTAGTAGAAGATTGCTCAATTCTTATATCAGCTTCTGTAGTCACAATCTGCTACTTTGGCTGAGGTGGAAAAAAATATGACCTTACACAATTATGTCATTGGGTAAGAGAAGCCCTTACAATCTCCCTGAAAAGGTCATAGGAAGCCCCAGGCTCCTTTAAGCACACCTTTAAGAATCATTGCCCTATTCCTTATTTCTGGGGCCAGAACCTCCACCCAGGCCTGAGACATCACCCGAGCATGACAGCTGCTGCCACCACCCAGAACACAGAGTTTGTTGTTGGAACTCCTTACCTGTGAACCTCATTTCATAGTCCCAAAGATCTTTCTACAGACTGGCTTCCAATAGCCTACCATTCACACTGATGACCCCATCTTACCCATTGCTAGAATCCAGTGAGGCTGAGGCTAAGGTTAAGATGCCTGCAGCAGGCTACCTTTTCCCCACTAGCATTCCAGCTACCAGTAAGCTCCCAACCAAGAGCCTGCTGCCGTGACTCCCTGGGTGCCCAGATCTCTCTCCTTCTGGAGTAAGGTTGCCAGACATCCGATATCAGAGGGTGCCTGTCTTCATTAGGATTTCTGTTGCTGTGTTAAAATGCAGCAACCAAAAGCACCTTAGGAAGGAAAGGGTTCATATTGTTCTTGAGCTTGCAGTCCATCATCCAGGGAAATCAGAGCAGGAGCTCAGGCAGAAGTAGACAGAGCAGCAATATGTAAAGGCCGTGGAAGGATACTGCTTACTGGTTTGCTTCTCCAGGCTTGCTTTTCCTGCTTTCTTATAGCACCCAGGATCACCACCCAGAGGCGGCATCCACTACATTGAGCTGGGTCTTCCTCATTAATTCAAAACATGCACCACTGTCTTTCTCATGGGCCAGTCTAATTGGGGCATTTTCTCAGTTGAGCTTCCTGCTTCCCAAATAACTCTTGATTGTGCCAAACTGACACAAATTAGTCAGCACACCACCCTACCACCCTCCCGATGCTGACATATGCCCCTTTTTACCCCCTTTCCCTGTTGCCTGCTGGGGAATCAGAGGCAGCCTGTCTGCAGACTCCTCTGAGATCTGTAAGAGGTTATCCCTACTCTGCCTCATGGGCCTGAATTCATCAGAGTCGCTGCCATGATGTTTATTTATGGTACTGAGGCTAAACTCTCCTCAGAGCCTCCACCACGCAGCTGTCTGTCCGTCCATAGTGTTAATAAATCTTTTAATGAATCTCTTTGGTTTTTTATTTGTTGAGAATTTATTTACTTCTATTTTATGTGTTTTGTCTGCATGTATGTCTAAGCACCACACGCACTCAGTATGTGCAGGGGCCGGAAGAGGACATCAGATACTCTGGAGCTAGAGTTACAGGCAGTTGTGAACTGCATAATGTGGGAGCTG
This sequence comes from Bramus lutescens, assembly GCA_001685075.1. Classification (NCBI taxonomy): domain Eukaryota; kingdom Metazoa; phylum Chordata; class Mammalia; order Rodentia; family Cricetidae; genus Bramus; species Bramus lutescens. The sequence continues at coordinate 494,795 of LOEQ01000362.1, read as the reverse complement.
GGAGTTGAACCTCGGTCCTCTAGAAGAGCAGCCAGTGCTCTTGACCACTGAGCCATCTCTCCAGCCCTAATAAACCTTTTGACTCCAAAACTTAATCTGCCTCAGTGTCCCTCTTGAGTCCTAAACACTGGACCTTTCACTCGTGAGCCGAGTTCCCTGGGAGTTCATTGTTCAGCAGGCATTTGTTCAGTAGAGGCAGAGCAAACACTCAGACTAGCGCCTTCATACTAGCAACCTCTTTTCTTCCTGGCCTCTTATACCAGTGGGGCCAGAGCCTGATCTCCCCTACAGCAAGCCAGATATGGAGATTTCAGCACCTGCCTGACTTGCATCTTCATATAGAACAGCAACTGATACTCGTTGAGAGCCTGAGACAGACACTAAGCATCCTCTTTGTTTTCTACCAACCCCAGACAGGCAGGAATCAGCCTCCCATGAGAAGTTATCAAGGCTCAAAGAGATTTAAGCATCCTAAGCTATCTGGCTAATAACTGGTAGCACCATTACTTGAATCAGGTGGCCTTATTCCAGGCCATCATAATAGACACACAAGGGCTCCCCTACAGATCCTAGTTGGATCTCCTACAAGTTGATTCCCACTTAAAGAAAGCAGAGTAATGGATTAGTGAGATGGCTCAGCAGGCAGAGGATAGTGCTGCTAAGCCTGCCTGCCTGAGTTTGGTCCCTGTAACTCTAGCTCCAGAGTTGGTGGAAGGAGAGAACTGAACTGACTCTGACAGGTTGTCCTCTTATCTCCACAGGTGCCCCCAAGAAAATAAATAGATGGATGGATGGAGATAGATAGATAGATAGATAGATAGATAGATAGATAGATAGAGATAGGTAGATGTTTTTAAAAAGGCAGAGTGAGGCGAGGCAGACACACTTCTCTACAGCCAGTAGTGACAAGGGGCAGTCAGTCCATATTCATTTGTGGGAAAACAAGAGTCATGAAAGGCTGAGGTCTTTATACTCCTCTGCAACTCCATGGTGACCAGATCCAGCCTAGGTCATGGCTCAGAGACTCATGTATATAGGGACAGTCCCAGGTGTACCTTTGAGATAACAAAAAATGTTTTCTAAAGCAAACAGTCATTGTTTCTACACAAAGACCTTCAATGTTTTCTCCATCAATGAAAGGTCACAGCCATCCTTCCGAGAAGACAAAGGCCTGGAAGCTCTTTCATAAATATCACGATAAGAGGTGGGGAGGCAGAGGGTGGGCAGGGCCATCATTCACTTCCCTGTATGTCTCTGCTGGATAATACTTATGACAGGAGGGACTCCATTACAATGAGCCTTTATGAATGGCCAATCAATTCCTGCACTATTCACGACATTTTCCTAATCTTTTGGCATGGAAATAATGATATCTATCCCTTACAGAACTGCTGTCATGGTCAAGTGAGGTCATAGGTGTAAATGCTCTTTAGGGGCTTCCAGGGCTACATAATGACATTATGAGGAGATTGGTGGCTCCCATGTTGCCTGACTAAAGAAGATAGCTCTGTGTTAGCCAAATGAGTCACCAGATAGCCATCAAGTTGCTAGAGGAAAAGATAAGGGAGAGGGCATTAGGTCAGCATGGCTGCCTGCAGCAGTTAGTTCATTAGGGCTCAGCTCAGGCCCAACTGCTCTGCAGGTCATGTACAACTTCATAGGCTATTCTTCCCACTGCTAGGATTCTAGTTTCTGAAATGAAGGCCCTAGTAGGTGGTTCCCTCCATGGGTCTAACAATTCTTCATTCCTAAAATCCTCCTCTCCTCACAGCAAAATCTGTCTTTTGCAATTTGTACAAAAAAGGCATGACTCACAAAGACGGCATAAGAAGACTGTCTATCCCCACTACAAATCAAAGACAAGAAAATTAAGGCTGATTGTTGCATCATTTCATCCCTACTTAACACTAAAAATTATGAATGAGAATATCTGATTTTGATGGAATCTTATACTGGTGTGATCTTATAGCCATAGTGTTGTAATAAATACATGTTATATTTAACAGAGGCCAACAGCAACACACAACACCAAGAAGATATCCCATCTTTGGGCTTAATCTCCTCAGAAGTGCCCAAGGAACAAATTTAACAAAAGCAAGAGAAGACAACAGGTATGGACATATTTACCCATAATCAATACTCCAGTAATAAGAGGAAATTGAAATTAACTGGGATGTAATTGTGATCATAAAATTAAAACACATCAACTACTCAGAAAGAGAATATTGCTGCTGAAGATATATATGAAAAGTGTAATGTTGGTAGTACAAAAATCCTTTGAAATGCCTTTGGACAGGGTGGAGGTGAATTCTAAACATGAATGTCTCTTGGTGACTTCACCTTGTATTTTCAGTATAGCAATAGAAGAAACGAATGTAGACAGCAGCCTCTTAAGATTTTACTTCTGCTTGGGTAGGGAAGGGAGTTGATTCCAACCAGATGACGATGGGAAAGTGCTTGTTCACGAGAAACAACACTTCCTAATCAATGAGGTAGGAGGTGGGCCATACCGATAAAGTAACATCTGCACCAAATTCCCACTGTACTCATCCCATATCTCAGCCTGGGAGAAGGATCACCAGCTGCTGAATTGACTTCCTGCTTCTTCCTCTCACTTCCTGTCTCCGGGGAAGCTCTTTGATACACTGAAACCTTTTCTTGTTTGTGAAAGGGGAGTAAAAATTGAACTAGTTTTGCAGAACACTTGGAAGCAGTTGCTCCAGAAGCTGATCAGTAAAACCCAGTTATTTCTGCTCTCACCAGCAGTGGCGGTAAACTGAGGCCCTCTGGAGCAATTGCTAACTTCCACGTCTAGAGTCTCCAGAATGATCCTCAACTGATGCTGTCCCTGGTGGAACCAAATACAACATTTAAAGGCATTTCCTTATGTATTATTTCTTTATTTTTATCTTATGTGAAGTGTTTTGCTAACTATGTAAATGAGCACATGCAGGCGATTCCTGTGGAGGGAATCAGATTCCCTGGACTGGAGTTACAGACAGACATGTAACTATGAGAACCATGTGGATGCTGGGAATCAAACCTGTTCCTCTTCAAGAGCTGCCAGGTTCTTAACTGCTGAGCCATCTCTCCCACCCCCTTCTTCATTTTTAAATTGACAGACAATACTTGCATGACCGTATGGAGCAATGTGATGTTTCCTTATCATTCTATGCTCTGTATGCTGACCCAGTAAGACGAATCAAAACAGTCATTACCTCCAATACTCATCATTTTTTATTGTTAAAAAACTGTTTAAACCTCTTCCTTTTTAGTTATTTAAAAGTTTCTAGTGCTTTCTAATGAACCATAAAGGTGATTTTTGTTGGACTATCCACTCTGAAGTCCAGGTTAGCCTCAAACTCAAGTGATCTGCCTACCCCTGCCTCTCAAATGCTGGAATTAAAGGTGTGCACTAATATTTTTGTCCTAATAAAGGTTACTTTTAGTACATTTTAAAAAGTAAGGACCAGGGGTATTGATCAGCATGGGGAATTCGCCTAGCATGGATGAGGTCCTGAGCTCAGGACTCAGTATTGTAAACAATAGAAAACTCTGAGCATAGTGCCCAGGCCTATCTTCCCAGTACTCAGGAGAGAAAGGCAGGATTGGGTGTTCAGAGCTAACCTGGGCTACTTGTTTTCACAAACAACAGCAAACTAACTGAATAAACTGATAAAAGTAGATTTTTCATTTCATTTTTTAGTTTTTGTTTGTTTTAATACAAGATCTCTTTATGTAGTTCTGGCTGTCCTGGAACTCCCTATATAGAATAGACTGACCTCAAATTCAGATATCCTCTTGCCTCCCAGTATTAGGATTAAATGTGTATGCAACCACACCCAGCCTGATTTTGTTGTGTTTTGTTCTTGTTGTTGTTTTTTAAACAGTTTAGGTTCATTGTGAAATTGAACACAAGGCACAGAGTTTCCCAGCCTCCTCTGACCCCCCGTAAACACAGCCATTCCTGCATGAAAACTCCAGGCAGAAAGACACAGCGGATATGCGATGCACCTGGCACTGCAGCTGGCACGGGCAGACCACCTGGAGTCCTTTAGAGAATCCTCTGTGTTTATCTCTCTCTACCTTCAACCCCAGGCAGCCGTTGCCAGCTCTTAGTCTCTTCCAGAATGCCACGTAGTTGGAATCATGCATTATATAACTTTTTCATACTGGCTTCTTTCTTTAAAGATTTTTGTTTTCATTTATTTTTAAAATAAGGCTAGGGGGACCAAGGGAAAGTGTTGTAATTCCACTAGAGAATACAGAGCTAAATTACTTCCAGAGATTAAGTGATGCTCCTCCTGCACGGTAGCTCCAGAAGTAAATTTGTTATATGTATAAAACAGCAGGTTTGTAAAAAGGAAGTTGAGATGAATTACCCTTCAGATAAATTTTACCAGAAGACTCAGCATCAGGGCCTGAGGTGGGAGAGCAAGGCTTCAGGTCTATAGAAGCACTCCACGAGGAAAGAGAAATACAGCATAGCCATAGGCAGCCAAGAAAGTAGGGGTAGCACAATGGGAGAGACAGGAGAGTCAGTCCCTTCGGTTTAGAAAAAGCTAGAAGCTATTATGTGTAAGTTCCGTATCATGTGTCCTCTGTGGGGATAAGAGTCCCAGTTCAGGGTTGTCTTGTGTTTGGGTAGTAGGGAATGCAGCAAATTGACAGCTGCATGCAAGAGAGAGAGAGAACTCAGCTCTGTGAGAGCTGCCATGTCGTAACATTCCCGCTTACAACAGAAGTAATGATGCCACAGGGTACAGTGCCAGTCAGATGCCCCTTGGTACATTTCTTCCAGTAAAGGGCATTAAACTGATCAGGGCTGAGCTTAGGCAACACATGGTGAGCTCTCTGAAACTGTCACAACTTGTCAGGCTGAGCAAATGACCCGTATGATGGCCACATAACCCTACCTGTCGGATCAGAGGAGACTGAGACTCAAAGAGACTGAGCCACTAGTTCAAGGTCCCCAAGATGAGCCCAAACCTGCAAATTCAGAACCCAGACTTCAATCTCTACATAAGCCACTCTTGGTCACTATGTGGCCATGAATCCTATCAGGAAAAAAAAGAAATTCCTGAGCTTGGAGAGCAGGCTGCTTAAGAACAAATATGACACACACAGCCATTTTAGCACTTGGGGGGCTGCCGCCTTAGAGAGTGCAGAGGAGCAGATAGTGTAAAAGCAGAAAGATCTAGAAAGGAGGTTAGCTCCTGGAGCAGAAAGTCACATACATGACTTCTGTTCAATGTCAGACACAGAGAAGGAGGCTCCATAAATGAAAGAAAGTAGAGCTATGCACAGAATTGGCTTCCCATGGGACAATAAAATTCTCGTGGTTATCCCCAGGGTGGGACTGGTGGGGTACCAAACAGAACCCTACAGGAGAAATCCTGATGAAGTGATATTGAATCCTCTGTATCTTAAACCTGCACACTGTCTGAATCCTCCTCCAGTATTCTCCAAGTCAGTGAGCTCCCCTCTCTAGGATTCTCCAATAGGAAGTGAGCTTGACCCAGACTATTGGCCTACATCAGAGCCGTAAGCTCACAGGAAAACAGGCAGCCACAGCTCAAGCTTCCAGCCCCATACCCAGGAGTCGGGAGGATTCACTGTGACTCCGGAGGACTGGCAAGCTGCTAACCCTGTTCAAAGCTGGTGTGACTGATGACAATTATCTGCAGGGAAAGGCTTTATTTGCGAGCACTGGCAGCTGTCACAGGTATAAGGAGGGGAGGAACCTCCTGCCCTAACAGATGGTGACAGCAGAAAACACATCAACAAGCCAGCCTCTGGTAATCAGAAACTCAAAGGGCTTGAATGGGACCCACGGCCCTTATCCCATCATCTCTGCCTCACAATGCACTGCTTGCTGTAGGAGGGAAATGCTCTGAGCAGCACAGGGTAGACCCAAGAAAAGTAGTACATCTGCTCAACCACCAAAGGAATGCACTATTGGGTTGCCGGCACAGATGACGGTTCCCATCATGCATCGCCTGCATTATCAGTCCTTCCCGTTCACTTGCCAGTGATTTGTGCATTCTGAAAAGCAGAATGCCAGCTACAGGACGGATGCCAACTAGTTAGAGAGGCGCTGCAGTCGGGGGAGAGCAAGTTGCAGCTTTGATGAACATGCAGAACATTGCTGCAGGAGGCAAACCACGCTTGCTGTGCAGCTCTTAACTGAACGCAGCACCGATTTCCTTGCTACCAGCCAAACAGTCTGTGTGCCCCAGCTTTTTCATCTTGAATGCTTTGTGACGCCATCTTTCACAGTCTACGTTTATGCTTTTTCTGCTAGGATTCAGGCATCTGTCGTGGCCTACTCTGGGGTCCTGATGGGATACGTCCTCAGCTGCAGCCACTGAGAGCACCTCCTGTTCACTTTTAAAAGGTGGGCCTTGCCCACTTCCCATCTCTTTCTTTCTCTCTTTCTCCTTTGTTCTTTCCCTTTCTCTCTCTCCTCTAGCACTCTTGTCCGCAGGACCAGTCTCTGCTCCTCTCTCTGCTCCCTTTCTGCCCCTTCTTTCCCCCCCTCTCTGCCTCTTTCTCTGCCCTTTCTCTCTCTTCTTCCAATAAACCTCTCTTGTGAGCCCTGTTTCATTTCATGAGTTCTCTTCCTGGTGTTTTTAAACAAATTACAACACTTTCTGCTTACGTCTCTGAACCTGGACACCAAAGCTCACCAGCTAGTGCCCAACAGAGACTGCGCTAGCTGCCTGTGTAGAGTAGGCTTTCCCATAGGGCACTGCCTAACCCCTGAACCCCAGCCCTCTTCTCATGAACCCCCTAAGACCTGAATCATTTTCTTCCTGCCCCTAAAGATACATGGATCAGATGTTATACGATAATGAATCACACAAAACCCACTAAACAGAAAGGGCTTAAGCGTCTCCCTCTGTCGACACACCAAGACCGTTGGTTCGGTATTAGACACTTGATCTTGAAAATTGGGTTTCCCAGTAATTTGGGAGAAATGTCCTTTCATTAACAATTTCTCTACCATCTGGGTTACCTCCATTGAACTCGTAGTGTGAGAAGCCACCGGAGCTGTGTATTGGTGTGTACACAAAATTCCCAGGATCTACACACCTCACATGGATGTTCAAGCATTGCCTGCATGCTTGTGTACAGACATGCCACACATGCGAGCTTCTCACAGGCAGATGCTCATAGGACAATGGCTACTCACACAGACAGATATCCACGAGGAACACGACGTACACCACAAGCTCCCTCAGGGTGGTCTTGACATAGAGTTCTCTGTTCTCAGCTGTATTCTCAGTCAGGGTTGTTCCCCAGAGTCCTAGGGGTGTGAAAAGATGCTCAGAGTCCCCAACAGCACATCTTTCCAGTTATTCATTCCTCCCTGTCCCTAGACCTCANGAGCTTCTCACAGGCAGATGCTCATAGGACAATGGCTACTCACACAGACAGATATCCACGAGGAACACGACGTACACCACAAGCTCCCTCAGGGTGGTCTTGACATAGAGTTCTCTGTTCTCAGCTGTATTCTCAGTCAGGGTTGTTCCCCAGAGTCCTAGGGGTGTGAAAAGATGCTCAGAGTCCCCAACAGCACATCTTTCCAGTTATTCATTCCTCCCTGTCCCTAGACCTCATCCCATCTCTACTCAGGCCTCCCTTGCCCATCCTATGACCCCTGGGACCTGGTTATTCCACCCATACCCCTGCCTGCCCTCCTACAAAGTCCGTGGGAGACAAGGTGAAGACACTGGGTGGAAGAGAAGCAGTGAAGGGGGGGCATCTGCTCCAGGTGGGGCCCCCCACCTCAGTCCCACATGCACCACACTCCTCTATACCCTCTGGGTCCCCAAGTGATGACAGTGTCGAGTGACCTTTCTGGGAAACCAGGCCTCTGTGTCCTGGGCCAAGCAACTCTGACACAAACGAATTGCAGACAACAAGATTTCTTCTTCTTTGGGTCACTTTT
>LOEQ01000362.1:439322-452022 GCA_001685075.1 Bramus lutescens | reverse complement strand
GAAAGAAAGAAAGAAAGAAAGAAAGAAAGAAAGAAAGAAAGAAAGAAAATGCAACATTTGTCTTCTGTATCAGGCTATCTGGGTCACCTCACTCAGAATTATTGTTTCCAGTTCCATCCATTTACCTGCAAATTTCATAATTCCCTTCTTCATAACATCTAAATAATACTCCATTGTGTAAATATACTACATTTTCATTATCCACTCATCTGTTGACATCTAGACTCTTTTGATTTTCAGGCTATTGTGAATAGAGTGGCAGAGAACACGGATGAGTCTCTGTAGGAGGACATAGAGTCTTTGGAGCATATGGTCACAAGTGATATAGCTGGACTGTGTGTTATATCTGTTTCAAGCTTCAGAACTTCCATACTGATTTCTGCACTGGCTGCACCAGTTTGCACTCCCATGAGCCCTCCTTTCCTCACATCCACGGCCATCATTTGCCCTCATTTTTTTGTTTGGTTTTATCTTAGCCATTCTGGTTGATATAAAATGAAATCTCAAAGTAGTTTAACTTGCAATTTCCTGGTGGCTAAGGATGCTGAACATTTTTTAAAAAGTGTTTTCAAAGATTTATTCTATTTTATCTGTGTGTGTTGTCTGTATGTACATATGTGCACCAAATACATGCCTGGTTCCACAGAGGAAGGAAGATGGCATCTCATCCCATGGAACTGGAGTTACATCTGATTAGGAGCTGTCATGTGGGTGCTGGGAACTGAACCCAGGTCCTCTGCAAAAGCAACAAGTACTCTTAATTGCTAAACCTCTCTCCAGCCCCTGTTGAATATTAAGCAACAAAATGACAGGAAATAATAAACGCTGCTCAACTATAGTTCCTAATATTCATGGTTCTCAACTCTCTAAGAGACACAGAAATAACACATGGGAGTAATAAACAGGATTGCTTCCTCCAGGAACCACACCACACCATCAATGATAGTTACTACTTTAGTGTAAAAGGATGGAAAAAGATATTCCAAGCAAATGGAACTAAGAAACAAGGAGACGTGGCTATTAATAGCTGACAAAATAGATTTCAAAACAAAACTAGCCAGTAGAAATAGGAGGGAATTTCATACTCATTAAAGGAATAATCCACCAACAGGATATTACAACCTTAAGCATATATACACCAAGCACAGGAGCACCCAATGTTATAAAAGAAATACTATTAGAACTAAAAACCACTGGGTTACCACAACGTAGCAATAGTGGGTCACTTCAAGACTCCACTGTCGCCAGTAGACAGGTCATCCACATGGCTCTTTGTGTAAATAAAACCCAGGAATTAAATATTTAAATAATGTCTTGTTCGAGGAGTCCATACTCGGAAGGCAGAGCAAAAGCTGCTTCCCTGGGTTTCTTCTAGACAGAGTTTTTATTGAGAACCAGAGCAGAGATGATGAATTCAAGTTCAGTCTTAACCTTCGGTCCTGATGGATCTAGTTTCTCCATTACTGTCTTTTCAAGGTTGTACCGCCACCAATTGGTAGAGATGTGAATGGCGTTTTGGATTTCCCAATTTTTGTCTCCCAAGCTTTAAAGGCTAATTGGGTCCTGCTGGTGCCTTTCTGAGTACCTTAGAGCTTTCTTTGGCTTGCGGGTGGCATAAGAGGGTCCTTCTCCTCTCCCACTGCCCCTTCACCTGGAGGTTTGACAACAACAATCTGTACACTTTCTGCAAACCTTTTCTCCCACCAGCCCTTAGTCAAGCCAGATACTGGGATGGGGGCTGGACCACTAATGCGCCCTTCTGCCAGCGGCCTGCCAGAGGGGAGTGCCTACTGGAGTCTGCCCTTCTAATTCTCCACTCCCGGTCCTTGTAGATGAGCTCTTCTTGTACAACCACCACGACCATCACGGCACCCCATTCTGAAGTCATGCAGAAAGGAAGAGAGAAATTAAAGACGGTGCCCCTCTACCTGGAAGAAGATATCCGTCCTGAAATGAAGGAAGATATATACGACCCCAGCTACAAGGATGAGGAGGGGGCCCCGCCCAAGCTGGAGTACGTCTGGAGAAACATCATCCTCATGGCCCTGCTGCACTTGGGGGCCCTGTACGGGCTTGTGCTGGTTCCTTCCAGCAAGTTCTACACCTTGCTCTGGGGTAAGCACCTTTCTTTGTTCTGGGCCAGTGCCTCAAGTTTCTCCCCTACCTCTAATGAAGGGCGTCTTGCACTGGGCAGTGGCCCCTTTGGGTCCAGCTTTCCCTAACTTTTCTCTGTGGTTCTTGATAGAACTAACTGAATGCAGCCCAGTGGGACTGGGAAGCAAAAGTCTCTGTTTTGTTTTCTTCTCTCTCTTTAACAAAGATAGGTTCCCATTCATGCAGTCCAGGCTGGCTGGGAACTCGCTCCATAGCAGACAATGACCTTGAGTCTCTGATTTTCTGGGTCCACTTCCCAAGTGCAGGTGCTACAGTGTCCATTACCACAACTGTTTTGTTTGGTGGATTTTTCAGAATCTCACTCTGTTACCTAGACTGTCCTTAAACTCTCTATGCAGTCCAGACTGGCCTTGAACCCATGGTAATCCTCCTGCATCAGCCTGCTGAGATTATATTCTGAGCTACCATATCTGGCAAAAGTAACTTGGGGTAATTTGTTGCTCTTTATTAAACACAGGACATTAGGTATACTAGACAGGTACTCTACCACTGTGCCATATCCTTAGCCCCTGGAGGCACTTTATCATGAGTGTTGGGGACCAAGCCCTGAAACCATGTGCAGGACCTGCTGAACTACCACTGTGGCAATGGGGCAACCAGCCCCAATAAGCTTTTCTGTGTGAATCAGTACTTGGCTGCCTGTCCCGCCTTTCCTGCCACAGGAGAACCTGGCCCTACCTAGGGGACATGAGGAAAAGGGACCTTACCAACTCAGGTGGTGAGCTCAGTCAGGGAACGCGGGAGAGGCTGCACAGGAGGAGGAGCCATTGGGAAGAAAAGTACAAAAGAGGGATGGTTATCCACACACCCATTCCGACTTAACCCCTGGCAGGACCAGGCTGCTTGCCCTGGAGGAGGGTGAAGCAGGCTCCCCAAATGCCCAAGTGTACAGGCACGTGGCTCTGCTACCCCAGGCAGGTCTTCCAAGTACAGCACATGTCAGTCAACAAGATGTTGACAAGTATTTACGTTACAGAAATGGTTTGTGATCTATTCTCTACCCAGCCTGCAGCTGTCCCTCTCTCCTGAAGCCATATCATGCCATGGGGCTAACACCTGCTAATACCAGCTGTCTTTACCCTCTACCCATCCTTCCTGGGCAGGGACAGGCATGCTAGAGAATAGAGACTTGAAGAAGGCTTCTGGTCAGCACAAGCCCTGGCCTGCAGACTGGGGCCCCTTGCTTTCTCTGAGGGCTGATGAACCAGCCCTTCTTTCCCAGATAGTACGGGGAAGTTTGGGGGAACAGAGTCAGGTTTTGGGATTCTTTGGCAACTCTCTTTCTCTCTCTCTCGGAATGTATTGTGTAGTAGAGCTGTTTTTACTCTGTCCTATCCCAGGATTCTTCCATCTTGTAGGTGATAAGATTCGGGCCTTTAAGCATTGTTTTGGGAAATCCACCCAATGTCCCAAGGAAATATAGTTTAGGAAACCCCCTCTCTTGGGATCCCGGGTTTTCTAGTTACCTACTGAGGCAATGATGTATTATTAGAACCAGGAGGCCTGGGGGTGAGGGGAGTCCTCAAAGCAGTTTGATTCCCTGCAAGCTTCCTCCCTCTCCAGCCTGAGTACCCTGCACAAGCCTGTTCAGTTCAGGCCTGCATTTGACCCAACTGCCTGATCTTGGCTGGCATCAGTTGCTACTTCAGGGAAAGGATACCATCCAAAGCCAAGACTGTGGTTATTGTCTTGTGGGACCCTGCCCTTTGGTGTGTGCTATGATTTTGGAAAGGAAATTTGGCGCACCGAACCTGCAAGGGAAATTAATTCACTCTTGTCCCGGGGCTCTGGTTGGTAGATTAGCTCGCAGCATGGCAGCTGTGAGTCGTGGGTTAGCAAAACTTCAGGAACAAGAAGGATTGAACTGTCAGGTGGAATCTTCTCCTTCCTTTAGGTTTTAGAAGCTTTTATTGTTTTATCCCAAAGGAAAATGCATAATTAACAATTGACTGTATTTGTGCCATTTTCCTGGCTCAGGGACTTGGAAAAGTTTTTCTCTCATTTTAGAGCCATTCAGTAGAGCCCTCTGGAGTAAGGCCTCTCTGACGACACTGGGAGCCAAAGTACAAAACCTTCCCAACCCTCCCCTGAGGAAAAAGCCGTTCACTGGTGTGGACACTTACAATCTCTCTCCTGGGGACAGAGAAAGGATCTCTGTGACCTAAGCTATTGGCAGAATAAGGACATGATTCGGGGTATGAGGAATCCCACCCCGGGATTCTCTGTGAAGATAGCACTGTCTGTGGAGCCAAAATACCTGGGCAATCTGAAGCACGAAGCAAATTTGGACACTTTCTTGGTCCTCCTGCTCTGTCCAAAGCCTTCCCTTTCCTCCTGGGATTTCTGGGCTTGTCCTCTCCTGCTTTCTCTGCTACCTGTACAGCTGGATCCTCTATATGGGAAGATCTCCATCACCACACAGCCAGAGGCTGGAGATTATCCGAGGCCTCATCCCAGTTCAGAAGAATATGGCCAGCAGTTTCCTGAGGACAGATGCTGTCTCTGTTGTCCTGGGGATCCTATGAAAGGAACAGAATGGGACACAGTAGGCAGAAGAGAGGAGGAAAGAGACCATTTAGAAAATGGTTACCTCTTGATGCAGGACACATGGCAGTTTGTGCAATGCTTGGTGTCCCCAGTCTTGGCTAAGTTCTGTAGCCCCTGAGGTTCCATGGTTTGCAGAGGTCCATCGGGTATCTTATACCGTTTCTAACAAGGACTCAGTCCCATGTCCTGGTGCTACAATCAGGGGAACAGACAGGTAAACCCAGTGTCCTCTCCCCATTAGATGGTAGGTACCTCCTGATCTTGTAGGTTCTAAGTCGAGGTGCTGTGTTTCGTTACTAGGAGATGTATAATATGCCCAGAACTGGAACAGAGCCTTGGTAGAAAACCTAGTCTCAAACTGTGGATCCACTTCTACCAGCGCTGTGGCCCTGGATAAACACTTAGAGCTTTTAACTTCATCTACATACTCAAGAGACATCTCTGACCACAAGACGTACCCAAGTACAGAACCCTTGCAGCTCTGTCTGCTCTTGAGGACACAGCTGCTTCACCATGGTGTCTTCATGGCACCTCACACTTGGTATTATAGACTCCAACCCATTAGGATGTGCACTGACTGTAATAATGGTAAGGATTGGTAAAGCTGAGCCTTCATGTCCACGTGGCTATGTGCAGGCCTGACTTGCCCTGAGACCTGCCACAGTGCTGAGATGCTGCAGTTTAACAAGTGAACAGGTTCTGTGTCCTATGTGTCTCCCCTTCAACTAATGGCTCTGACTGCCATTTTCCAAAGATGCTTGATTGTGGGTATTTAGGTCAGGAGGAGTAGTGAACCCCTTGAATCCCTTGGAGAAAAAAATCTTCAGGTCAAAGGGCACAGGACCTGGAAAAATGCTCCTATGATCTGATGGTGAAAGCTAGACAGTGTTTCCAGCATCCTGCCTTTCTGCCCACTTTGTGCCTGGGTCTTCTCGACTCAGATCCATTGCTAGGTGGAGTGGTTTCCCCTCCAGTCCTAGGTGAAGAGGTTTCCCCCTGAGTCCTAGGTGGAGTGGTTTCCCCTCCAGTCCTAGGTGGGGTGGTTTGAGGTGATGATGATGGGATGCTATGGTGCCTTGGAGACCAACGCATGCGCTCCTTCAAACCCAAAGAAGCACACTCTGGTATCAGGTGAGTGTCCTGATACGCTTCTCCTGGTTGCACACTTCCCAGTAGGCTGACCCCTCTGTTGTCCCAGCAGCATTTGTCTACTATGTGGTCAGTATTACGGGCATTGGAGCCGGAGCCCATCGCCTGTGGAGTCACCGAACTTACAAAGCACGCCTGCCCCTGAGGGTCTTCCTCATCATTGCCACCACCATGGCTTTCCAGGTGAGAAGCTGGTGCTGTTCACTCTTGTGCCTCTGCGCGATGGCTGATCCAAGGCAGAGTGGAGAGCATTGGCACCCACAGGGGTAATCTTCAGTGGTCCCCCCAAGTGCAGAGCTCTCCACAACATGGGACACCTCAGAGTCACTGGGAAGGGAAACAGGAAGGAAGTAGAATGGGTTCTCCAGGCATAACTTTTCTTTTAACCCCAAGTTCCTTGAGTTGTCACATAGGATGACTGCGGTGGTCCTTCGGGGTAAAGGACCATAGAATGCCATCATCAAGAAACTGATGATGATTTCCTAAACAGTCAACAAAAGCTCATGCTTTTCTCTGTCTTAGGACCTTACTAGAACGGGATTGGGGTGGGATGTGTCTAAGACTCAAGAACACTCTCGTTTCAGATAGCAAGAGCAAACATGTCTGTAGTTCCATGTGCTGGACACTGTGCCAGCATTTGGCACAGGTTAAATCCTTTAGTCCGCACAACCATGCCAGAAGGTAGGCCTTATTGTTCTACCCACTGAACAGATAAGGAAACTGAGTCACTGCACCATTAAATAAGTGAACCTGATTGTCCTGTCAAGGGCTAGCATGATGGATGTAGGTCAAGCACTGACGATGGTTCCTGCAAGAAGTTTCTAGGGGGTAGACGGTAGGAAGTTAGGGAAGCAGACTCATCTAGCCATAGGCTGTTGCTAATAGTGTGGGACTTGACTTAGGTGATGAGGAAAAGGTTTCAGAAAAGAGATTAGTTATTTTGACTCTCTGATATCTGAGGTTCTTACTACATGTGTGTTATCAACTCTGCTCTAAAATTTTATTTGGTGAAGGCTCCCAGTTTCTGTCTTTGGAGGACAAAGAGAAAGAAGAGAAACACTGACACATTCTGGATAAAGTCCAGAAACATCCCAAGGTCGTTCGGAAATGTGCTCAGGCTTGTCAGTTACATGTTGGCCCTCTTGGGTTGGGTGACATGCCACTCGTGAAGGAGTTGCCGTGGAGTTTTGCACCTTTACTATAGAGCAGAACCTTGGAGCCCAAGGCCATCTGCCTCATAACCTCTCTGCCCCTGGCTTAGACATCACCAGAGGAACCCTGTCTCATGTTGCTTGTCTGAAGAGTCACCATGTTCTTTGCCAGCAAAACTGTCTGAGCATTAAGACTCACCTCCTGTTCCCACCATGCACCCCTGCTAAGCGACAGTGCCATTCTTGTGCTCCGGGCCTTTGAGCTGCTTTTCCACATAAGCTTTGGGAGTAAACATGCTGGAGAGGGTGTTCCTCTGGTCCTCCTTAGTAATCAGAGTCTGGGGACTCTGATAATGAGTTGGACTGAGAGTTCCAGGCCCTGGCAGACACCTAGGCTCTTGCATTCCCCTAGGAGGGCTTCTCTTCTCAATATTGGTGTTCCCTTTTCTGTCCCTCCAGAATGACGTGTATGAATGGTCCCGAGATCATCGCGCCCACCACAAGTTCACAGAAACACACGCTGACCCTCACAATTCCCGGCGTGGCTTTTTCTTCTCTCACGTGGGCTGGCTGCTCGTGCGCAAACACCCGGCTGTCAAAGAGAAGGGCGGAAAACTGGACATGTCTGACCTCAAAGCCGAGAAGCTGGTCATGTTCCAGAGGAGGTGAGTGAGAGGGATGGACTTGGAAGTAGGGTTTCAAGACTGACACATTCTCTTAGCACTTAGAATAGCTGAATGAATTTCTGGGTTTATACGATCACAGCTATCATTTAAGCCAAGTGTGGTGGTGCACGCCTGTAATCCCAGTGCCGGAGAGACACAGGAAGACAGAGCTCTGTGAATTCCAGGTCAGCCAGAGTCACATAATGAGACTGTCTCAAAAAACAAAGATCCTCTGGGGACTGAAGAGGTGGCTTAGCAGTTAAGAGCATTTCCTATTCTTCCAGAGGACCCTAGCTCAGATGCCAGCATTCATATTGGGCAGCTTACACCTACAACTCCAGTTCCAAAGAACCTGACATTCAATTCCAGCCTTCACAGGCACACATGTTCATGTGGCATTTACTCACACGGACATGTGCACATATACGTAAATAAAAATAATCTAAAAAAAAGAAAAAGTCCATTGGTCGGATGGGGTGGCACGTAGGTCTTTAGTCCTAGTACTTGATAGGCAGAAGCAAGTGAATGTGAGTCTGAAGCCAGTGTGGTCTACATAGTGAGTTCCAGGACAGCCAGAACAACATAGTGAGAACCTATTTCCAAAAAAAAGAAGAAAATCAAACAAATTATCATTTCAACAGACTAATGTCATCCCGAGTGTCTTAGACACATGGATTAACACAGCTTGTCTTTTCAAAAGCATGTGGTGCAGTCACAGCTGTGCTTTAAAGGTTGTGTCAGGTGAGGCCAGGTGAGGTCAAGTGAGGCCAGGTGAGTCAGGTGAAGAGACACTGAGCGCGAGAGGTGAGGAGAGGATAAAAGTTAGCCTAGAGAGGACCCAGATTAGGGAAGAAATGGGAAAGCTGGATGCAGGCCTCGCCTGTGACCCAAAAATTGAAGACATGACTGCTGGATGGGCACCAATCAATTCTCTTGGGAAATCAGAGGTCGGTCTGTGTGGAAATGAAATTGGGACAAGGCCTCCAGAGGGACAGAACCCACGGGAGATCAAGGACACTCATTATGCTGCCTGGAGCTTTGCAGCGTGCAGGCTTTGAGGGAGGAGGTTAGCAGGAAATGGAAAAATGTCAAAGACCCTGAAAGAGAGAAAGGGGGCTTAGGGGCAGATGAAAACCAGCCGTGGCATTCTCGCAGACTGAGGCTGTGGCTTGGTCCTGATTTGTTGAATGACCTGCCTCATCCCTCTATGAAGAAGAATAGGGACCTTGTTCTATGGGCAACTGGTGGGATTATCTTGGGACAGTCTCAGCTCAATGTAGACTTACCTTGAGAATGATAATGATATTCTGTACTGAAAGGATTTCCCACTCCTGTTCTTTCTGGACGGGGCTCCCAGCCCACACCAGCACTCGGTGTAAGAGGAAGACAACAGCCCCTCCCACTGAGAAGAGCCCATCCAGGTAAGGTATCCTTGCTCCACAGACTCTGTGTGTGTGCTCTCTCCCTGCAGATACTACAAACCCGGCGTCCTGCTCCTGTGCTTCATCCTGCCCACGCTGGTGCCCTGGTATTGCTGGGGTGAAACTTTCCTACACAGTCTGCATGTTGCCACTTTTCTGAGATACACTCTGACGCTCAATGCCACCTGGCTGGTGAACAGTGCCGCTCATCTCTACGGCTTTCGCCCTTATGACAAGAACATTGACCCCCGGGAGAATCCCCTGGTTTCCATGGGAACTCTGGGTGAGTAAGCCATCTATAGCATTATGGCATTCAGTGGTCTTAGGTTTCGAACCTGGGACTAATGGCTGAGGTCCCTATTTAACATATCAGAGCAGACCTGGCTGCCCAGTTCCCCCTGTATCTCTCAGTCCCTACCTGTTACAGGACCGTCCTGGCTGGCACACCCTGTCCCCTATCCTGAACTCTCCAGCTCAAGGACCAGGCTGTTCTTCCTATGGCCTCTCCCAGGTGTCCCTGCCTCTGGCTAGGCCCTCCCACATATCCGCAAGGAGCCTCTTCCTCCACCACACCGAGGAGCAGTCGTGTCTTTTTCTTTTCCTTTTTTATTCCTTTTTTTTTCCCCACTCTGTCTCCTTATTTGGTGAGCTGTGAGGAAGACACAAGGCATCTGTACCTTGTGTTTCATGTCTCCCACTGTAAAACTAGCGGTTGTGATATTGGGGATAACATGAGAGTCAGGCAAGACGTTTCACGTAAAAGAGGAAAGGATTTAAAAAAATACTACCTTTGATTGGAAGATCAAAAAACAAACAAGCCAGGTTATGGTGGTGCACACCTTTATTCCCAGCACTTGGGAGGCTGAGGCAGGCGGATCTCAGTGAGTTTGAGGCCAGCAAGTTCCAGGACAGCTCGGATTATTACACAGAAAAACCTTATCTCAAAAAACCCAAATGCAAACAAACAAACAAACAAAAAAAAACCTCTAAATGATCCTGGTTAAGTTTCCCTTTCTCCAGTGATCTCTGATTCATTTCTCTAGGCTGGACTAGAATCTCCTGCTTGGGTCAGGAGATTCACAGCTATAATAGCAGTATCAATGGAGAATACAATAAACCTAGTGTGTCATGCCTAGCCATGCTATATAAAGAAAAGGAAAGCCATGATTTTTTTCAGTGGACTTGAAAGTGTGCCATTCTTGGGGGCTGAAGAGATGGCTCAGCGGCTAAGAGCTGGCTGCCCTTCCAGAGGGCCTGAGTTCAATTCCCAGCAATCACATGGTCTCACAGCCATCTGTGATGAGATCTGGTGTCCTCTTCTGACATGCAGGCATACATGCAGGCAGAACACTGTATGCATGACAAACAAACAAACAATCAGAAATGTACCATTCTCAGAGTGTTGGCTCAACTCCCGGATCTCTTTAATGTGAACTCCCTCTGCCCCCATCCAGGTTTCAGGCACACCCCCATCACTGCTTGTGCAAGGTTTTCCGTTCACCAAAGTTTAAGTCAATCTTATCTACTTAAGCTATAGCCTACAACTCTTAGACCGTCATAGGAGTGGGATCCCAAGGCCTGAGATGAATTCTGCAAATGTAGCTATAGTGAATGTTCCATCTCCAGCTGCTTTAGGACTTTGCTACTAGAAGCAGCAGCCAGCACCCTGCTTTTCTCTCTGGGCATTTCCTCTCCATGCCTTCTCGATCTCCCCCACCTCATCTTCTGCTTTCCTGCTTCCTGCAACCCTAGTCTCAATTCCTTCTTCCCTTCCTCTGCCTTTGCTTTCTCTCTCTCTTCCTCCCTCTCTTCCCTGCTTCCTTTATCCTGATCCTCCTGAGGTACCTGGGCCTACACTTACAAATGTAGCCTTGTGCAAATGCTCCCTCTCTGAGCTAAGTCCCCAAACCCTCTTTCCAGGTATCCACACTGTGAGTCAAGAGTTCACTATGTAATCCAGGCTGGCCTTGCACTTACTCTGTAGCTCAGGCTGACGCTGAACTTCTACCAATAAGCTATTTGCTCGGTTCTTTTATTATTATTATTATTATAATTTACCTCAGAAATATGGTCTTTCTGATTTGTTCCAGCCAGACTTGAACTTCCTGTCTCCTGGTCAGCCTCTAGGTAGCTTGGATCACAGCCAGGGCCAAGTAACAATGTATAAATCCAGACCCATAGTCAAGGGCTTCATCTGTTTTGTTATATTTCAGGATAAATCATTCTGTTTTTGTCCTCTCTATAAAATTGATGTTATTCCTACATATTTTTGTTTGTATACATAGAAATTGTTAAAGGAAGTTAGATTTTAATTTTTTGTTTGTTTGTTTTTTGAGATGAAGCTTCTCTGTGTAGCCCTGGCTGTGCTATAGACCAGGCTGGCCTCGAACTCACAGAGTGAGGGGGATTAAAAGCACGTGCCACCACCGCCCAGTGATTTTTATACTTCTTGAAGTTACAACTTATATTTCTTGTAATAAATTTGTGTAAATGTTCAGTTAAATCCTCAGTGTCATAAAAATAACACATTTTCATCTAAATCAGGAATTTCAGAAAAAATGTTTTGAGTATCACGTTATACAGAAAACCTTTATTAGAGTGGTTGTGTGTGTGTGTCAGTCAGGTTCTCCAGAGTAACAGAACTTATAGAATGCATGCATGTTAGAAGGACTAACAGGCTGTGGTCCAGTTAGTTATCAAAGGCTGCCTGTGAACAGGAAGGCCCAGAATCCAGTAGCGGCTCAGCCCAGATGTCTCATCTGGTTTTCCTTACAGCCAGAGGCCTGAAGAAGTAGGCCAGTGAAGGGAAAGACTTGCTAGTGAGGGAAGGTGAGAGCAAGCAGGCAAAGAGAGAGATTTCCTTCCTGCATTCCTAGGCTTCCAGCAGAAAGTAGGACTCACGTAGGGGTGTGTTTTCCCACCAAAGAAAGGACTAGAAGTGGGTTCTCTTAGTACAAATGATTTGGTTACACAAAAAATTCCACACTGGTGCACCCAGTCATTTGGGGGTTTTAGTTAATTCCGGATATAGTAAACTTCACAGCCAAGAATAGCCATCACAAGCCGGGCATGATGTTGCTCGCCTTCAACCCCAGCACTCTAGAGGCAGAGGCAGGAGGATCTCTGAGTTCAAGGTCAGCCTGGTCTACAAAGGAGCTCCAGGACAGTCAGAGATACACAGAGAAACCATGTCTCGATTCCACCTCCCCCCACCCCAGCCCAAAAAGAATAGTCATTACAGTGAGCATGGCTGTGTGGCTGATAGGGGAGGGTAGCCCTGCCACAGTGCCTGCATGCTGATCAGAGGACAAGTTCATACTGTCCGTTCTGTCCTTACACCTGCATATGGCTTCTTTGCATCAAACTTGGGTTGCCAGGCTGGCTCCAACAGCTTGTATCTCTTGCAATATGTTTATGTAAATATTTTATTAAATATTCAGTTTTATTTACTATAGAAGTAACTGTCATTCAAAAATCAGAAATTTCAGGAAAAAATATCATATGATAGAATAAATCTTTATTAAAGGGGTCTATTTTATGAGCATCCCCTTGCACCAGGGTCCGAGCTCTAAGAAGTAGCAGCCACAGCAGC
>LOEQ01000362.1:414810-432438 GCA_001685075.1 Bramus lutescens | reverse complement strand
CTGTAAGCGAGAAACGCACCGCCAGCTGTCAAGAGGCATTGGGTAATAGGGTTAGGCTTCAGGAACTTGGGCATCAGCCTCATATTTCTGCCCTGAACTCCTCCTTCTACCATAAACTGGCTGGTGTGACCGTGACCAAACTGTTTGATTATTCCACTTGACACTTTAAAACGGAAGTATGAAGTAGCCGCCACCTCAGAGGGTGAGGCTTCAGCAAATTGAATCTCAGAGGGATCACTCGATATCTGCTCCCTGTTCCATCGCCTGCCTACGCTATCAGTCTGCTGTTGGGCATAAATGCCTGTCGGTACTTCCTGCCTCTTTTACACAGAACAACTCAAAATTCTGCAGAGGGCATCAAGAATCTCTCAAAAGTTCCAGTATGAGCCGGGGATGGGGGTGGTGCACGCTGTATATCCCAGCACTCAGAAGGCAGAGGTAGGCAGATTTCTGAGATCTTCGAGGCCAGCCTGCGCTGCAGAGCGAGTTCTAGGACAGCCAGAGCTGCACAGAGAAACCCCGTCTCGAAAAACAAAGTTCTACTATGTTCTGAGGGCATAGGCATGGTGGTAGCCCTAGGGGGAACCAAATGCCCATTTGATTCCTGGCAGAGTCCTTACCCTGCGGAACCTGCCCATTAACTAAGTATGGGATGTGTATGCACACAGGTCTGAGAACGCGCGTGCGTGCGTGTGTGTGGCTGTGTTGCTGTGTGTGTGGTGGTGCTGGAGGGTTAGGATAGCATTCAGAGTTGGTGGGAAGGCCAGTGCCATTATTTTTCCTCGAGCTATGGGCTTTCCTCTATAGATGAGGGCCACTAAGCCACTGGTTATTGCCATTACCCCCACTCACGTTCCTAGGAGACTAGGTAGGCAGGGTGGAGTTGTGAGCGGTCATTGTCGCCATGACTTTCCCGTTCTCTCCTGTGGAATGTCCCCATTGTCCAGCTAGTGGCCATGTGCCAGGCCGTGCTAGGGCTTGTATTGCTGAACTAGATACTGCTTTCCAGAATGAAATCTCAAGTGTTCCCATACCCACAGGAGAGTGTCAGAAGGCAAGGAGGAGGGAAAAAAGAGGGAAGGAGGGAAGAGAGGTGGTGGCATGGAGGACAGAAGATGGAGCTGAGCCAGGGAAATGGTTAATGGGGTACATCAGATAGTCTTTGGCCAATGAGGAGGCCAGAATTAACAAATGTATTATTAACTTTTTAAAGATTATTTTATTTTATGTGTATGGCCATTTTGCCTCTCTGTACGTCTGTGCATCCCTTGAGTATCTACTGCCCTCAGAGGCCAGAAGAGGGTGTAGGATCCTCTGGAACTGAAGTTACAAATGGTTGTGAGCCACCATGTGGACCTTGGGAACTAAACCAGGGACCTCTTGAAGAATAGCCAGTGCTCTCAATCATTGAGCATTCTCTCCACACCTTGACCCTTTTGGTAGGGGATAAAGGTATATGAGGAAATAAAAGGCCCAGCCAGCCAATGCCTTTAAATCCACAGCTCTGGGCAACAGCCTACACAGTGAGGCTGAGCCCTGACAGCCACTGTATATATACAGCACAGTGCAGGTTCCGAGTTCAGCACCTGAGTTGCTACACAGCCCCACACTCTGAAGCACAAATCCAGCTTCAGTCCTGGAAGCACTGGATTCTACTCTGTGGTCTCAGCTCTGGTAAGTCCTGGCCATCTGAGAGTCAGCATACTTGGAAAGAGAAAAGGGGCTTTTCTAAGCAGTGACTTCCTGTCTGTGTACATGGGCTTTAAAAGCATGGGACCACTAGTACGAGCTGCTGAGTGAGTGCATGCTCCCAGCAAGACTTGATGTGCTGCTTAGCTGAGGTCCCTATGAGCCAAACCACCTCAGTCAGGTAGACCAATGGTCCTGGGAATATTTGGGTTTAATAGGACAGATCAATATTTGACTCCAAAATTAACTGCACAGCAATATCTTGTGAAGTGAAAGAGGTAGGCACGGCAAGGAGATAGAACCCAAGGTAAGAAGAGTTTCATTATGATGAGGAGTTTCATGCTAAAATTTGAGACTATCTGTCCACAACGCAAACTTGCCACCTTTTTGCTTTGCTGTATAATGAAAATCTCTGCTTATGTAAGATATTTTGGTGGATGCTGTGTGTGGCCCACACATTAGGCAAGAGAGAGTCATTCAGCTCTCACTTGGGGGCTTCACGACCCCAGCAGTTCTTATTCTTAGTGATTGGGTGAGACGACATTGAAACAGACACATCTGGAAATACTTGGGACCCACAGGAAGAAAACAAAGATGAGGGACTTGGGGCTGGAGAGATGGCTCAGCGGTTTATGAGCATTGGCTGTTCTTCCAGAGGACCTGGGTTCAATTCCCAGCACCCACATGGCAGCTCACGACTGTCTGTAATTCTAGTTCTAGGGATCCAACACCCTCACACAGAGTATATACAGGCAAAACACCAGTGTACAATAAATAAATAAATCTTTAAAAAAAAAAAGATGAGGGACTCAATCTCCTAACAAGAAGGCTTTGAAGTATATAGCAAATCTAGCAAATCTTTCTTTGCCCTGCCAACTCCCAGGTAATGACATGGAGACTTGTTATTAATTATGAAAGCTCCGCCATGGCTTAGGCTTGTCCCACTAGCTCTTATAATGTAAATTAACTCATTTATTTTAATCTACATTCTGTCACGTGGCTCGTTACCTCATTTCTCCATACTCCCCACACTGCTTTCTCTGCATCTAGCTGGTAACCCTATGCTCTTCCTCTCCGAGTCCTCTCTGTCCTCAGAAGTCTCCCCCAACCTTTTTCTACCAAGCTATTGGCCATTTGGCTCTTTATTCCACCAATCACGGTGATACATCTCCACACAGTGTAAAGGATATTCCGTAGCATAAGCATAATTTTACTCTTTATAGCCACGTCTCTACCAAAAGTGAGTTTAATATCACACAACTTTGAGACTTTGTGTTGAAGAACAATAATTCACTTTATAAAGTTTTTCTCACTTGCATTCACGTAATTAACTCATTGTTAACAATTTTTCCAACTGTCCATGGAAAGAAAGGCTGCACATCTCCCAATTTGGGTTTTGTTGTTGTTTTGAGGAGGGGATAGCATTGCAACATCCGACTCCATAGTTCAGATTGGCCAGGAGCCACATATAGGCCATCCTGGCTGTGAGCTCATGGTCACTCTGTGTCTGGCTCCAGAGTATAGATTACAGGTATAGCCAGTCACTCCAGGCTTGAGTTATTTCATGACATTCCTGGAAATTATCATAAATATTGGTGCAGACCCCAGTGGCACTCATCTGAAATCCCAATACTCAGGAGGCTAGGATGGTGAGATTCCGAGATGCAGGTCAGATAATACAAGGCCTCATCTAAAAAAGAAAACAATAATAATTCCTCGAGTCATAAAAAGCATGAGGTGAATACCGCTACTTCCTCTGCTTTCTACTTCTGTGACTAAGTTGTATCAAGCAAATTGTTTTCACTATGCAGTCTGTTCCTAGTTGGATTCATAATTTCATGGGAATCCCTTCCAGCTAACCCTACCTAACCTGGGCACGGAGACCCAGCCTGTGCTTTTCTCCGTTCTTCTCTGACCTACCTTGGAGAACCCAGATTTCCCTTGCTGCCTAGTAGGGCTGAAGAATGAAGGGGAGAAATTAGAAAAGATTCTCCAACAATGGGGAGAAGACATCTGCCCTGAGATGAAGGAAGATACACACGACCCCAGCTACCAGGATGAGGAGATGCTCCCGCCCAAGCTGGGGCACATCTGGAGAAACATTATCTTCATGACCCTGCTGCATGTGGCGGCCCTGGATGGGATCACACTGATTCCCTCCTGCAAGGTCTACACCAGGATCTTTGGTGATCAGATCCCCTTGTCTTGGGCCAGTGTCTTGGTGTCTCCCTTTTCCTTAATGAGAACCACTCTAAGCCAAGCCAGCAGCCGTGTTCTGTATGGGAGTCTCCATCCTTTTCCCTTTGGCTCCCGAGGGATCGACTGGGCTGGAAAAAGAGCCTAGCAGGATCGGGATGCAAGACTGTCAGCTCTGGAAGCCCATGTGCATAGTGGCTCGGAGGAATAGACAGGCGACAAAGCAGCAACTGTCCCTGAGCAAGCTTTTCTGTGTGGGTTTCTTGCTTGTCTGCTTGTCCTCCCCAGGGAACTTGCAGACAACTCTTTGGACTGGTGCGCTCTGTTGTCTGGAAGTACATGCCAGCGCGGGAGCTAGAATACATTGTTGCCAGAAACCCTAGCTGCAAACCATGTTTCTACTTCTGCCAGTCTTGTTGGGCTAGAAAAACAAGAACCACTTTCCTCCTAAACAGTGATGTCATGTTAGTAGCACCTAACCCATTCAAGGTACACAGTGAATGTAAGAATAATAATATCCAACTAATAATAATAATAAAAGAATAGTAATATCCTTGCAAAGCTTGAGCCTCTGTGCAAATGAGACTGTGGACAGGGCTGGCTGTCCCTGATCTAGCCACCCATCTACTACAGCGATGAAATGCTATTGTACTGACTGCTATATAGTCCCAGCTCTGCACTACACGGGTGTCCCTTGCCACTTGGGTCTCTTCTAATTTGGCAGTGCCCAGATTGATCTGGCTCATAAACACCCACGTTTATGGTCCTTAGCACTGTGGGCATAGCTGATGGCCTTCAACACTTTAGAGAAAGTTAGCCGAAGGTCAAAGGACACAGGGCCTGGCATAAAGCTTCTGCACAAAGACAACGGCTGGGACCCTGTTCCCTGACCTGTATCCTCAATACCTGCCCCTCCTTAGCTCGTCTCCATTTCTAGGTGGACAGTCTGTGAGGGGAGGGTATTCTCTTCAGCCTTGGGGAACAAAGCATCCTGAGACAGAAACACCCCAATAGGACAGAGGCAAATAAGCTCATAGGCTTCCAGCTGGTTACTGGCTGAGGGCATGGCATGTACTTGTTTATACCCCTCCTTTGTGGTATTTAGCAGCTACCCGGCATAGGCTCCTAAAGTTCTTCAGGAAGATAGTGGGTCCCTCTGCCCACGAGCTGCCACTCCAGCAAATCAATGAAGGCTTGGCTCTCCTTTGTTCAGAGAGCAGCACAAATCATGAATGTCCTGCCTGCATGTCCCACATATTGGGATATGTCTCATCTCTAGTGCTGTGGTGTCGAAGGGTCCTGTGTCTATTTACATCCCCAGGATTCGTGAGAAAACAGATCCCCGTTCTAAGCCTTACAAAGACACAATGGAGCTTGGGAAAGGTGTCCTAACGTTCTTAGCAGAGGAGCTTTCCTGTTGGTGATCACTGCTGTCTCTTCCTGCAGTGTGTGTGTCATGTGTGTTTACTGGCCCTGGGCATCACAGCCGAGACTCTTCACCTGTGGAGCCACCGAATCTATAAAGCATGGCTGCGCTGAGGCTCTTCCTCATCCTGGNGAGGAGCTTTCCTGTTAGTGATCACTGCTGTCTCTTCCTGCAGTGTGTGTGTCATGTGTGTTTACTGGCCTGGGCATCACAGCCGAGACTCTTCGCCTGTGGAGCCACCGAATCTATAAAGCACGGCTGCGCTGAGGCTCTTCCTCATCCTGGCCAACACCATGGCTGTCCAGGTGAACGTCTGCACCTGCTCCACATCACTTCTACTGATGACCCAGGACAGACCAGAGGGAATCAGCACCTTGAGAGCAGGCAGCAGGGGCAGCCATTGCCTCCCCCAGTCTTCTGTGGCCATCTAAAGTGTTTGCTTAGTTCTGAGGCCCACAGAGCATGAGGTACTTCCAAGTCACTGGGTAGGGAGATAGGAGGAAAGGGTCTTTAGTTACTAATGCTTCATTTTTGCCCAAGTTCCTACGCTTTCACACAGTATGGCTGATTCAGTCCTTCAGTATAAAAGGCCATCCTGCGTCAGTTAGGTGCTGGCCCTGGTCTCCTACGTTGAACTTACCCTTTGTGATGCCTGCCTTAGGATCCCACCACGATGGGAATGAGAGCAAAGTGTTACAGCCCCAAGAACTCTTGTTTCAGATAGCAAATGGAAACATTTCTAATGGCAGGGCCTCTGTGGCAGGCACTGTGCTAGCATTTGGCACAGATGCACTCATTAAGTCTTCAGGAAATCTTAAGAGGTGGGGACTGTTATTATCCCTCATTTCAGATGATGAAATTGTGTTAATAAGTAGTTTCATCGACCAGTGTTGGGATAGCACCTGTGGCTGTGTGCTGGCTAAGTCAGCTACTGAGGTCTTCGAGGCAGAAGTGTATGAGACAGAAGGAAGGGAATTAGAGAAAGGAGACTCACTGGGATTAGGTGACAGCAACTGGCACCAGATAGCTTGTCTTCTGGGGAGAGGGTATCAAAGTGGGGCTCATGGTGGGATAAGAAGAAAACAGAAAACAAAATTCATTTCTTTTGTTGCATGTAATATTAGAGATTCCCAACCTATGTGTACGATCATCTCTGCCCTGGCGGTTTACACCCTGAATGCTCCTGCTCTCTGTGGGCAAAAGGGAGGAGGGTGGTAGTATTGGTGCATAATTAAAGGGTTAGAAAGTCCCACATAAGAGGTCCTTAAGAAATGTGCCCAAGCTCATAACTTACATGCTGCTCTTATTACTAGTTGAGTAACCTGTCATTGTGAAAGCATCAACATAGAGCTCCCCCACCCGTAGTCACAGACTGACCAGCACGCCAGACCACCTGCTTCTTATTCCCCGTCTTCAAGGATTAGGCCGTCCATTAGGATCCTGTCCAACATTCATTGCTTGAAGAACTGCTGTTCTTTGCCAGTGAAACTGAGGGCAGGGACCCACCTGCCCTCTTCCTACCACAGACTCTCAGGAAGCAAGAGTGCTGTTTCCTGAGTCTGAGACTATAAGTTTTTCTCGGGGGCAAGTGTGCAGAAGGGCTCCACAAGGCCCTTGGGAGACAGTCTTGGGACTCTCTGAGTTCCAGGTTCTGGCAGACACCTAGGCCCTTGCATTCCCCCAGAAGGGTTTCTTTTCTCAGTACTGGGGTCTTCTTTCCTGTCCTCCCAGAATGATGTGTATGAATGGGCCCGAGATCACCGCGCCCACCACAAGTTCACAGAAACACACGCTGACCCTCACAATTCCCGGCGTGGCTTTTTCTTCTCTCACGTGGGCTGGCTGCTCGTGCGCAAACACCCGGCTGTCAAAGAGAAGGGTGGAAAACTGGACATGTCTGACCTAAAAGCCGAGAAGCTGGTCATGTTCCAGAGGAGGTGAGTGAAGGGGGCATGGGGTGTAGAACACCTGGGGTTTAGAGGCCCCACCTTTCCTCTTATTTACTGTATAAATAAAACCTGAGAGATTGTATGTTCAAGACCTATTTTAATGGCTCAGAGGCCATAACGATACTTTACTGTTTTGTTCAGTTCCACGCCCTTTGAGCAATTTTCCTGAACGCAATTAAATACAATTTGATCTACTATCACTAACTAGATAGGCATAGACATAAAAATGAATACAGCTGAGTCTTTCCCCTCAAGGAATTTATAGTCTATTGAGGTTGAGAGACAAGGCAAGTATTAAATAATCATGATACAAGAGAGAATATACAAAATATTAATCCCAGCATTTGAGTGGCAAAGACAAGTGGATCTCTGTGAGTTCAAGGCCAGCCTGGTCTACAGAGTGAGTTTCAAGATAACCAGGGACACACAGAGAAACCCTATCTTGAAAAATAGTGGTGAGGGGGAAGGAACTCAAAGGCACATGGACAAAAACCCAGGCAGCAGATCTTGGAGGCTGAGGTTGTGATTTAGCCCTCATCTGTCTGATGAACATAGTTTTGTGCTTCTGAAGAAAAGAATAATGACTTTCTTGTCAGAAGACAGGCAGTCCTAGACTTGACACACTGGCCTCTAGTGGTGGGATCCTAGGAGAGTCATTAAATATGTCCACATTCCCTCATTTAAAAATTTATATAAGGCCGGGTGGTGGTGGCGCATGCCTTTAATTCCAGTACTCGGGAGGCAGAAGCAGGTGAATCCCTGTGAATTGGAGGCCAGCCTCGTCTACAAGAGCTAGTTCCAGGACAGCTAGGACTGTTACACAGGGAAACTCTGTCTCGGAAAAAAAAAATATATATATATATATATAAGGCCATGTGTTTAACAGATGTGTACCCCACTCTCTCCTGATGGTTTTAGCCCTCGTTCTTCCCCCATACTCTAGAGGAAGGAGGAAGAGCACAGGCATGCTGAAGAAGTGGATGCTTCCCATGGCTGTGAGTCCTCTCTCCATACTCCCCGTAGGTACTACGAGCCCGGCCTCCTGCTCTTGTTCCTCATCCTGCCCATACTGGTGCCCTGGTATTGCTGGGGTGAAAGCTTTTATGTTGCCGCTTTACTGAGCTGTGCCTTGGTGCTCAATGCCACCTGGCTGGTGAACAGTGCTACCGACCTTTATGGGTATTGCCCTCATAGCAAGAACACTGGGGCCCAGAGATAATGTGCTGACTTCAGTGGGAGCTCTGGGTAAATCAACTGTTTACAGTATGAGCACATCCAGTGGTCTACTAGCTACGATTCTCTGCTGTCTGAGAGGCAAGAGAAGATTTGTTTGTCTTTGTTTTGTCTGTTTCTTGAGACAAAGTTTCTCTATATAACAGCCCTAGCTGTCATGGAACTAGCTCTGTAGACCAGGCTGGTCTCGAACTCACAGAGATCCACCTGCCTCTGCCTCCCAAGTGCTAGGATTAAAGATGTGCACCACCACCGCCTGGCCAGATTTGTTTGTTTTAAGTCAGGATCTTACTATGTAACCCAGGCTGGCCTGGAACCCACTCTGTAGCCCAGGTTGGCCTCAGAGTTGCAACAGTATCCCTGCCTCAGCCTCCAAAAGGCTGGAATTGCAGGTATGAGCCAGCACATGTGGCTCCTAAATTTTTCAATGATAATTTGTGTCTAAGTTCTTCTGTCTAAAACTAGAATTTATTAGCTGAGTACAAAGCCAATCTGGTCTACATAGCAAGTTACAGGCCAGTCAGGGCTACATAGTAAGTAAGGCCCTGTCTCAAAAATAAAGAACATCAAAAAGCTAAACCAATTAGGTATTATATAAGAAACCCATAAGAAAGTCAGGCAACATGCCTGCTATAAAAAGAAACAGTGAAAAACATCAGGTTCCAAAACGATCTCCAAATGCCATGTGAATCAAGTCACTTTTTAAACAGGGTCTCCTGGAGTTTGTTATTTAGACCAAACTGGCCTTGAACTCACAGAAATTCCTTGTGTCAGAAGTCCTAAGGGCAGGGATTGAAGGTGTGAGCCATTGTGCCTAGCCTACGTTAAATCCTTTTAAGTTTGTCATTGCCCTGTGCCCTCTGGTTGGCTAGGCTCTCCCTTGGGTGAGGAAGCAGGGTTGACCCGGCAGGCAGTGCAGCTCAGAGTCTTGCATTTAGTCATGCTATGTAAATGCAGAGGGACTCTGAGTTCACTTACTCAAGCTCCTCTCTGAGTGGATCTTCATCTTCCTGCCCTAGCTTTCTCCATCGGGTGCCTTCCTCCTCTGAAGATGCTCTTACTTTGATCCTCCTGAAATAAATCACTTTCCCTCTACAATACTAGATTTTCATAGGCGAACGTGGCCTGAGTTGTGTTCTGTGTTGTAACTGGAAATGAGCTTCTTCAGTTCATGTCCTCAGGACTTGTTGTCCAGAGTGGCTGCCGGCCTCTTTCTTTACCTCTTATCTGTTCTTGTCTTTTGTCTGCTTACCTCACCCTTGGTTCTTCTCCAGCTGTTTCCAGCCACATTCGTTTTTTGTGTTTTGTTTGTTTCATTGCGTCTTGAATTACCTCCCCCACTGTCATACGAGCAAATTACCTGAGAAAGCTCATCTCCGAAGAGATGCCCCAGTTGCTACAGGCAACCCTTGCCTCATTCTGTTTTAAATCTAACACTCAAAGCCAGCCTCGAATTTAGAAGTTGCAATCCTCTTTTAATAGCCTTAGCCAGGTGCCCTCCCACCCCATCACCCCCACACCCCCCTCCAAGTCTACACTGTGGACGATGGGGCATGAAGAGAAGATAGAATCCTAAAACACCAGGAGCCCTATTAGAAGTGTTTCCGGGTCCGAAATCCCTTTCCCTGCCTCTTGTTCATATCACCCCTAACTATCTGGGGATCCTCACTTCCCACCTCTCTTACTGGTTGTTCTCTATGCTAAAGTGATGCAGTGCCGTTGTTCTTGAGGGAATCGTCAGAAAGGCAGGTTCTGCCTATAGCTGACAGTCTGTAAAGTTTTCATTTATCCGTCACAGTCATTACCCTGAACCTAAAAACGTGTATCGACTTTTCAAAGTGAATGCCCGTCTCAGGAATTCCCAGAATATCCACAGTCAGAAGGAATCTCTAAGTATTTTCAGAGTGGTTCTGATTATTAGTTCCTCCCTCCCCTAAGATCAAAGATGGCAGCAGCCCCCAGGGAACTGCCTGGAGCTGAGGGGACTCTGGTTCTTGGCCTCCCTTCCTTTGGCTTTTGGCTGCTGTTGCCTTTTCTGTTGGAATCTCTCACACTGAACAGGAAACACCAATAGCATGGGGAAGCGTGAGCTGGCTTACCTTTGTTAGAAGCATCCATATCCTCCCCTCCCCCACCAGACCACATGAGCCTCCCCATACAGACACAGAGCCGGTGGGGTCTCGGTTCAGGATTTATGTTTGCTCTGTTTTTTTTCCCAGTAGAATCATCTTCCCTCATCCAGTTATCACAAGAGAAACATCCTTTCCCCAAATCCTCCATACATCATCAGTAAGTGAGATCACGCAATATTAAGATGCCTCTGAGGTCGCTTTATTTCCGCAGGATAGAAGACACAGGGTCATCTATTCAGTTAACAGCAGCATAGTTCTCTGAGGTTCAAGGTACCTTCTAGGTCAGAGATGTACTCAGAGCAGGAAGCAGCAGTCACCGAGCCCCCTAACTGCTCCCTGTGCTTCTCTTCCAGGCGAGGGCTTCCACAACTACCACCACGCCTTCCCCTACGACTACTCTGCCAGTGAGTACGCGTCAACTTCACATTATTCTTCGACTGCATGGCTGCCCTGGGCCTGGCTTACGACCGGAAGAAAGTATCTAAGGCCAGGATCAAACGCACTGGAGATGGGAGCTGCCAGAATGGCTGAGTTCCTGTTGCAAATGTCACCTGAGTGAAGTTTAATGTTCTGCTGGTAACTCTAGGGTAATGCTACAAGGATGCCAAAGATGACCTTAACCCACCGGGCAGTGGTGGTGAATGCCTGTAATCCCAGCACTGAGGAGGCTTCAGAAGCAGGCGGATCTGTCTGCCAGCCTGGTCTACAGAGTGAGTTGTAAGACAGACATAGCTGTTACACAGAGAGACTGTTTCAAAAAACAAAAACAAAACAGAAGATGACCTTAAGCTACTCTTGTACTGTCCTTCCTTCCAAGGAAGGAAGGAAGGAAGGAAGGAAGGAAGGAAGGAAGGAAGGAAGTTTTGTTCCTTCCTTCTTTTTTCTTTCGTTCTTTTTTCTTACTAAGAGGATTCTCTGTGTAGCCCTGGCTGTCCTGTAGAGCAGGCTGGCCTTGAACTCAGAGACCACTTGTCCCTGCCTCCCAAGTGCAAGGACTAAAGGTATATGCCACACCACACCACACCACACCACACCACCACAGCCCTGCTGTACAGAACACTCTTTAAAAAATGCTCAAGTATCAAAAGGCAATACCTCTCCTTTATGATGCTAAACAGACACACATATTTTCACCCTGTCCTTTCTCCTTCATTTGTCACGGGGTCATTCCTAAGACTTTTCTTCTCTAATGGCCTTTGGATAAGCCAGTGATAAATAAAGTCTTTGCCTCAGGAAACTCTCACTGAAACGCCCTGCCCTGTACTTCACGGTAGGTGGCTTAATCTAGATAGAGATGCAACACGTCTTAGTTGTCCTGAACCTGTGTCCGCTAGATGGGAGAGGAAAAGAACTTTATTGACAGAGCTTGCAAAGCAGGTAAATTATAATGGGAGGAGTCACCATGCCAGGGTGATTCTTAAGCATGGATGGCGTTATATGCAGTGAGTTATAAGGAAGTCTTTCTGTGATCAGGCCTGGCTGCTTCTCAAGGAGACATGGAGCATGCACATGCGTGCACACACACATACCACATTTATACCACATGCGCGCGCACACTAGACACACATCACACACACCCCACACACATATACCACATGCACACACACACACTATACACATAACACACACATACACACACACCACACACCACACACATATACCACACGCACACACTATACACATAACACACACACCATACACACTATACACACCCCACACACACACCCCACACATATACCACACGCACACACACTATACACATACCACACACACACTATACACACACCACACACACATACCACACGCACACATACTATACACATACCACACACACACACTATACACACACCATACACACACCACACACATACTACACGCACATACACTATACTCATACCACACACACATACACACACCACACGCACACACACACACACACTATACACACATCACACATATACCACACGTGCACACGTACTATACACACACCACACTGTAATGGCATTTCTATTGCATTTTAATAAATAAAGCTTGCCTGGGGATTGGGAGAGTAAAAGAACCCCACTGGTCAGCCTTACAGGCCAGGCAGTGGTGACACACACCTTTAATCCCAGTAGCCACACTAGTTGCCATAGAAACCAGGCAGTGCATGACTTTAATCCCAGAACTAGAGAGGATTATAAAATGGGAGGAGACAGCTCTCAGACACAGTCTCATTCTGAGATTCCTGGAGGCAGGATCACTATTTTGGACTGAGGTCGAGGTAAGAGCTAGTGGCTGGCTGCTTTGCTTTTTGGATCTTCAGATTGAACCCCAATTTCTCTCCCTGAGTTGTTATTACTCGTGCTTCAACATAACACACACACACACACACATACACATAGAGCATACTTCCTTTCTGTCCTGACCTTCAGAGCTTGGCAATGTCAAAACACAGCTGTAAATCCGGTATGAAAATATTCTTGAGTATTCTTACTACATAAAACACCCATTTATGTAGTAAGCAGTCTCAGCTGGGAAAGGAATCTGTTTCTCCTGTTATAACAAGATCTCCTGTTTCATAGAACAAGAGGTATTCAGGTAGGGTGTGTCCAGAATGGGTGAGTAAGACATTCTTAAAGTTCTAAGCAGTCCATGAGACGCTGCTCACCCAACTTCCTCCATTTCTCTGCTCTACCATCTCTGGGATTGCCTCTAATGGTGATAAGATGCTGTGGGATTTGTAAACTCCCTAAGTAAGAAAGGAGCAGAAAGTAGAGTTGGGCTGACCAGACGGGTGGTGACCTGATTATCTGAGTGTGATTGAAGTTTCTACCTTAGAAGGAGGGTCATAAGGAGACGCAGAGTAGACAGCGGAGGAAATGTCTGGGCCACCTGTTCTTCCCATTCCAAGGCAGAGAGGTTGAGGGGCAGTGTTGGGATAGTTTCTTGGAAGTAACTTCCTGGAAGAAGACTCTACAAGATACCCAGGGGAATATCAGTTTTCTGAGCAGGGGCTTGGTGTTCAACTGAAACATTTTCAATGCCAGGTCCCTTTATTAATCCAAATTGCTTCTTGGATTGATAAACTCTAGGCCTCTGCCTGCAAATGCCTCTTCTCCCATATTCCTTGCTCTGAACCATCTCGCCCTGCGTGACTGCCTTGGGGGTAGGGTGGGACCCTCTGACTCACAGTCCTTCCTGGCTAGAGTCTACCTTTCTCTCTCCTGCTGGTACATTCTGTTCCTGAACTTTTCTTCTCTCCCCACACAGAAAGCCACCACTGTGTGCTCAAGGCAGCCAGGGTCTGCGTCCTTGCAGCTCCCCTCCTGTGGACACAGTGCTACAGAGCTCTTCTTCGTCTTCAGCAGACAGAGCTGGTTGTCTCCTTCCCAGGCCTCCAGACCCTCTCTGCACATCCACCTCAGGGGCTTCTAGCATCTTGATGACCCCAAACAAACTCTTCTCTGCAAAACTGTTCTAGAGATACTGCTGGCCCAGACAGCTTCTCTCTCATAAGTCTTGACCAATCCAATGCTGATGATATAGCTCTGAGCTAGCCATGCAGCAGGCACCTGAAAGGTAGCAAGGAAGCCTTAGCTTTGGTACGGCATTCTGTCCTCTGCACACTCCTCTCCCCACCCTGGATGCTTTTTCTGCTTGAAAGACTTATAGGAGGGTCACAGGGTTGAGGCCAGCCTCAATTCCATGGTGAGACCCTGCCTCCAATAGCACAAAAGAAAAGGAAGTGACTGATAGTGGGCATTGTTTTACAGGGACTGACGAAAGAGCTCAAAAGTTAAATCACTGTTGTGGTTGCCCAACTTGTCACAAAGCCTGCATGAGGAAAAAGTATCTTGTGCTTTCATTGTTGTTACCATAATTTGTAGCTGAAACTCAAACGCAAATAAATTAATGAAGTGTGGGTTAAGTTCAAGTTTTTCATTACGAGAAGCATGCGATATTCTCATCACTGTAGAGAGTAAGTTCTTCGGTCCCACACTTTACAGGGACTTCCATGAGAAGATGTCTCGTTACACCTAATCATAATAGTTGAAAGAAAGCCAGATTCCACCTTCAGCATCAGCGAAAAAGCACTGCAAACACACAAACTGAAGCTTCTCAGGAGCAGAAGGCTCACACTCGGAGTCCGCGAGACGAAGAAGACACAGTCGTAACGCCAAAGGCAGTACTTCTGCTCGGATGCTGCAGGCTAGCTGAGCACCCTCTTACAACATCAGCAGCAAGTGCTGTGATCCCCTGACCTTGATTCCTAAGAAGGCTGAGTTGTCAGGGTCATCATTGTCCCCAATCCCCGCTCCATCATCCCCCCACCCCCGAAACGTGAGAGGGTGAAGGTGGGGCTGCACTGCATCTCTAGAACTGCAGCTTTGCTTCCTGGCTAACCTGGGCATGGAACAAAGGGCCCACCAGAATCTGCTATCTATTCAGTGATACCCAGTGTCCTAGTAACAGTTTCTATTGCTGCAGTGAAATACCATGACCAAAAAGCAAGTTGGGGAGGAAGGGTTTATTTGGGTTACACTTCCACAATGTAGTCCATTGCTGAAGGAAGTCAGGACAGAATCTCAGAGCAGAAAGCTGGAGGCAGGAGCTAATGCAGAGGCCATGGAGAAGTATTGCTTACTGACTTGTTGCTCTTCATGGCTTGCTCAGCCTGCTTTCTTCTAGAACCCAGAACCACCAGCCCAGGAATGGCACCACCCACCATGGGCTGGGTCCTCACCCATCAATCACTAATTAAGAAGATGCTCTACAGGCTTGCCTACCGCCCGTTTGTTTTATTTGTTTGTTTGTTTATTTAAGGGATGAGTGCTTTGTCTGCACGTGTGCCTGCACACCAGAAGAGGGCATCAGATCCTATTTTAGATGGTTGTGAGACACTATTCAGTTGCCTGGAATTGAACTCAGGACCTCTGGAAGAGCAGTCAGTGCTCTTAACCACTGAGCCATCTCTGTAGCCCTACAACCCACTTATGGAGGAGGCATTTTCTTAATTGAGGTTCCCTCGTCTCAGATGTCTGTGTCAAACTGACACACCCAGTGATACCCAAAGGCAAAGCCTGGTGGCATAGCCCTCCTCGCAGGCTGGCAATTGCTGAACTTATGACCAGAACCCAGCACAAAATTCTATAATACCTGCCTTAACGTTAACTCAACCTGATTTCAAGTACCCACCTCAAAGCACAGAAGCTAACCTGACATTATTCTCTAGTTTTCCTACCATATGTTAACCTCCTGTACAGTTCTGGGCTCTTCACATGCATCTTAATCTACTAGAAATGTCTCTTTGTGCCTATAGTCAGTACTCGGTGAAGCAGAGATCTCAAGGACTTTTTTTTTTAACTTATTTATTGTGTATACAGTGTTCTGTCTGCATCTATGCCTGCACACCAGAAGAGAGCATTAGATCTCATTATAGATGGTTGTGAGCTGCCATGCGCTGGCTGGGAATTGAACTCGGAACCTCTGGAGAAGCAGTCTAAACCTCTGAGTCATCTCAACAGCCCCAATCTCATGACTTCTTTATATTATGTTTTCACGGCAAACTATGGGAAACACCACAGGGTCTATTCTGCAACTGGCAGTTCAGTTTTCCGGGGTATTAGCAAAGGGCTGATTCTTGAACACTGACCATGGGCAAATGCCACAGGCTCCAGGATCTAAAGAACTGAGATTCTATTTTGGGACTGCTAGAGGCAGAGGCGGTTGTCCCCACACCCTGCCCTCTGGGGATACTCAGGGCTTCTCCAAGCTACAGAGAACTCCTAAAGGAGCAGAGTGCGCTGTGCTGACTCATGTTGGCTGTGGGCCCAGGTGACCGCCTGGTCAGAAAGGACAAAAAAGCCCTTTCCCTCTGGGCCATGTCTCATAGAGGAGCAGTGAGTAGCCTAGGCCAGGCCGGGCCGTAATAAACACTGTGAACCACTGAAGAAACCAGAGAAAGGAAGAAAGGGAATATAAACGGTAACTTTGTTTATTTCACACATTTCTATTCTGAACTCAAGTGGAATTTCACGACACAAAAACAGCCCAAAGTGAGCGATTCAGTGCATTGGGTACGCTCTCAGAATCGTCTAGCCACCATATTTTTCTAAACCATTTTCATTACCCAAAACTCTAAAACCCATTCAGCAGTGACACCTAATCTTATCACCCACAAGCCAACGTTTCCCCACGCCTGTAACAACCAATGTGAATGCGCGTGCCTCATATTCCACAGAAAGGGAATTAGACAACTTCGAACCCGTGCCTGCCATTCCNCCCCCCCCGCACTATGCTTAGGGTAATCACCCACGGTGTAGCATAAACCTGTAGGGTGAGGTTCAAAAGAAAACTTGAGACAAATGGCTAACTATAGTGCGTGCCTATTGACATACCAAAGAGTCTGCTGGCCTCCACGCTCAGTACAGTGGCTCCTCTGAGCTCTCCTCACCCTGGCCCCTGCCCTAAACTTCTCCAGCTCCCAGCTTCCTTTCCCCCGGTTTCTCATTCCTATATAACCCTGCCCTCTTGGCTCTTGATCCCCTTGGCCCTGTCTCTTGCTCGCCCCACCTCTCTCCTCTATGGCCTGGTTCTCTCCTGGCTGGCCATGTTTGGTCTACTTGTCTCCCTGCTCTGGACCCTCCTCTGGCTGTACTCCCCCTCATATTTACAGTAAACACCTTCTCCTCAACCATAGCTCGGAGTGAGTGGTCATGCCCCATTTCATTCCGCTAAGGCTATCGCCAGCTAACCAAAGCTGGGGCACTAGCTCATCTACTGAGCGGGCGCCACCTTTTGGCAAATGGAAAATTGAAAAGCGCTTACAAATATTTGTGCACAAATATTTGGGCATCGACTTTCACTCGATTTGGGTACATATCCAGGAGTAATTTGCTTGTACGGGATTCCGCTTAGCTTTATGTGGGGGTCACCAAGCTGCTTTCCATGTCTCGACCATTTTAGTTTCCCACCAGCAATGTTTAAGCATTGCGCTTGATTATTCTTCAAAAAAAAAAAA
>LOEQ01000362.1:404427-414512 GCA_001685075.1 Bramus lutescens | reverse complement strand
GGCCCGCGTCAATCCAAAGGCACCGCCCCTGGCCCGGGAGATGCGCGCGCACCTTGCGGTCGTCCTCCTTCCCATTGAGATCAAAGGGAGGGCGTTTGCGGGATGCTGTAACACCGCCACCGGCTTTGCTCTTAGCCAAGGAGGTCTGGGTGTGGGCTTTGGTCCACCGCCACCTTGGAGGTCTCGGGCCAAGACTGAACAGGGCAGGGCCAAGCGGTCACGTAGGAGGCAGAGTGCCACCTCAGCAAAGCACAGCAAAGGCTGAGTCGTGAAAGCGTGTGAGAAAGCACGCCAGCCAAATGTTCAGGAGCATTCCAGGCTGATGTCACCAGGGATGAAAGTAGTCGAGAATGCTAGCACGTCAGCTAGCCTGGCCTATGTGTGGGGAGCCAGTGTGTGTAGAGGCCACAGGTTGACAGGATGTCTTCGATTGTTCTTTTTATTTAGTTGAAGCAGGGTCTCGTTGACCCCAAGCTAGGCTAGTCCAGCTAGCTTGCCCAGGAATCACGAGTCAGCCTCTTGAGCGAGCTTCCATTTAAACCATGTTTTCATGTGGGTGCTGGGATCTGCACTCTGGTTCTCAGAATTGCACCGCAAGCACTTTTTCCACTGAGCTATCTACACACACACATCGCGCCCCTTACCTGGGTTTGTAAAGCAAATTAATAACACTCTTAAATGCAAGACGAAGGTGTGGTTTTTCCTTTTGCCTTATGTCACAACGTTGAAGACTGGGTCTTAATTTAAAATTCTCACACTGGTCAAAGTTCTACAAGCTAGCTGTAAGTAGTGGGTAGAGCTGATCACCCCGTCCCCCAAGCTTTAGCCCTTTCCAGAAAGAAGTGTCCTGGAAATTATTTTAAAATTCCCCTAAATGTTGAACTAAATTAAAATTATTAATTATTAAAAATCCTCTGAATTGAACTAAATGTTCTATTTCTTTCCCGTATTGGAGTTCGACACCTCATACAAGGCCGGCTCTCCACGTGGATGTTTTGCGTTACCACCCTCCAGCTCCAGCACCCAGCGCCAGGCAATGCTCTGCAGAGGCCCCTCACCTACATACACTGTAGGACCTCAAAAGGACTCCCACGCAGTGGGGGTCCCTTCCAGATCCCGGATTAGACACAAAGCACACCAAACACCTGTTTTCACAGAGAGCAGGGAAGAGAAGTTGAAGTGGCTGCTTTGTGACTCAGACCTTGTGGGTGTCACACTTAGGAGAAAAAGGGAAGGTCTGTGTTAGAATGGGGGAGGGTGTAGCGGTAAAGGAGACAGGGAACGAAGGGGGTAGGGATATTTATCCCAGAGGGACAAAGGATAGAGAGGAGACAGACATAGCACATGGGCAAATGGCCATAAAGGGGAAACCCCACGTTAGGATGAAGTGTTTAATTTTAATTGGGCTTGTTAATTAGGTGAACCAAAGAGGCCATCTGATTGCTGGATTTTGGTAGTCAGCCTCGGGTGGAGGAAGTGACCTTGGTGGCTAGCTTTAGAAATGTAATTTAATCTTTTTAGCAAAGGCATAGGGAATGGGAGAGAAGGGCAGGCCCACCAGAGCCACAGGGCCAGTGGACTAGTGTCTCTTCAGGATCCAATTCTTGGCACCTCTGTCCACCAACACGAAGACACATACCTTGCTTACTCAATGTCGTTTGGACTGGTCACCATAAAGGAAAGGTGGGGAAGAAATAATGGAAGGACAGAAAGGAAGGAAAAGGAGAGAGACCCGATTGGCTTACACTTCCTTGTCACATTGAGGGAAGTTAGCGCGGGAATTC
Organism: Bramus lutescens; assembly: GCA_001685075.1. Classification (NCBI taxonomy): domain Eukaryota; kingdom Metazoa; phylum Chordata; class Mammalia; order Rodentia; family Cricetidae; genus Bramus; species Bramus lutescens. The sequence continues at coordinate 412,728 of LOEQ01000362.1, read as the reverse complement.
CAATAGGGCAGGAACCTGGAGGCAGAGCTGATACTAACGCAGAGGCCCTGGAGGAGTATGGTTTACTGGCTTGCACCCCATGGCTTGCTCAGCCTGCTTTCAAATAGAACCCAGGCCCAAGAGTGACCCCTCCCTCAATGGGTTGGGCCCTCCCCATCAGTCACTAATTGAGGAAATACTCCACAGGCTTGTTTGCCTACAGCTGGATCCTGTGGAGTCATTTTCTCCTCTCCAATGACTCTGGCTTGTGTCAAGGTGACATAAAACTAGGTGCACACAGGGCAGGAAAAAGGACAGGGTGATATTGATTTACTTGTGATTTTTTTCTCCCTGTACTGAGGTATAGAATTTAGGTTCTCACACAGGCTAATCAGGCACTGAGCCACTGAGCCATATCCCCAGGCTTCTTCTTATTCACTGTTTTCTTAATTATAAGACAGGAGCTGACTAAGTTGCCCAGGCTGGTCTTGAATCTGCAATCTTCCGGCCTCAGTCGGAATCTGCCTGCCTATTTCCTAGCCGCTGTACAAATGCATCGGTACAACTAGGAATGAGTTCTTTTTCTTTTCTTTTTTTTAAATTACATTTCCTAGGGGCTGGAGAGGTGACTCAGTGGTTAAGAGCACTGATTGCTCCTCAAGGGGGGGCCAGGATTTGATTCCCAGCCCACTCCAGTCCGAAAGGATTTGATGCTGTCTTCTGTCCTTTGTGGCCATGAGGTGTACAATGGACATCCGCGCAGGTGAAACAGCCATATACATGTGTCTTAGTTAGGGTTTCTATTGCTGTGATAATTTACCAAAGCGACTTGGGGAAGGAAAGGGTTTGTTTCTCTTACACATCCACATAACAGTCCATCATCAAAGCAAGTTAGAGCAGGAGCTTAAGGCAGAAACCAAAGCACAGTCATGGAGGAAAGCTACTTATTGCTCCTCATGACTTGCTCAGCCAGCTTTCTTATGCACCCCAGGATCACCACCCAGAGGAAATGGGCCCTCCCACATCAATCATTGACTAAGAAAATGCCCCACAATCTTGACAGTCTTATGGGAGCATTTTTCTCAGTTTTGGTTCTGTCTTCTCAGATAACTCTAGCTTGTATTGGGTTAACAAAACAACTACAACAACAGAAAATAAAAGTTAAAAAAAATTGTGGTGGGGGCTGGAGAGATGGCGCAGTGGTTAAGAGCATTGTCTGCTCTTCCAGAGGACCTAACTTCAATTCCCAGCACCCACATGGCAGCTCACAACTGTCTATCACTCCAGTTCCAGGGGATCTGACACCTTCACACCAATGCATATAAAATGAACCTAAATAAATTATATCAAAAAAAATTGTGGTGGGATTGAGGGATGCCTGCCATTGCACAAGTGTAGATAGAGGTCAGAGGACAACTTGCCGGAGCCGGTTCTCTCCTTCCACCATACACGCATGGCCCAAGGATGAAACTCAGGTCACCAAGCTTTGCACCGAGCACCTTTTCCTACTGAGCCATCTTGCCCGCCCCATGGGTGAGTTCTTGAATCTCTCCATAATGTTATTCTCCATGTAGTACCCACCTCTTAGGGTCGCAGTGAAGGACCAATCAAATCCCAGTGGATAAACAGGAGTCCGCCTGCTGTTCTTCCGGTGTTCTGGAAGTATGGGCAAGAGAATGGGAACCAATGAGGACTAACAGCCATTGGTTCGTTTAAAAGTCCGTGCCTGCAGAGCATCCCCAGTACATGCATGGGTGTGGTGATTCCATGTTAGCACGCAGAACAGAATGTGTGTCTACCTTTGGCCAAGCTCCTCAAGGTCTGGCACCCTGGGCTTTTGGGAATTAGGCAATGCCATTACCTTTCCTGTTCCTTGCCCAGAGTGTCTGTTAGAAAGACAGGTTACATCTATGTCCTTGGCCCAAAACCACAGCCAAGCTTCTCTTCCTATGTACCTGGGAGAACGGTAGGATCATGAGCGGTGGGCACTACCGTGGTTTCTCTATTTGCTGTGTGACTGCTCCAACCATTCTCATTGGCCTGGAGCAAGCCCTAGGGATCGGTCTGTCTTCCAGCTCCACAGCATTGGGGGTACACGTATGTGACACCACAATTTTTCCTTGGGTTCTAAGGATCAAAATCTGGGCGTCGTGCTTTCAGGACAAGCATTTTGTTTCTTAAGATTGTTAAAAATCAATATGATAGCAAATTCAGTTATAGTTGACCCTAATTTGCAATTAGGGTTTGGAGTAACCCCCATTCTTCAAAATACAGTGAGAGCACCTATTGGTCAATAGCAGAATCTTATGCTAGCTTTGGGGAATTGGATTTGTTTGCTCAACATGAAACAAAAAATATCAGATGACTCAGGCTGCATGATTGTCAGGGTTTAAGTAAAATCCTTATTAAGATGAGGCAGTGGGAGTGGGGCGGTGGTGGCACAAGCCTTTAATTCCTAGCACTCAGGAGGCAGAGGCAGGCAGATCTCTGAGTTCTACAGAGCCTGGTCTACAGAGTGAGTTCCGGGACAGCCAGGGCTACATAGCGAGACCCCATTTTGAAAAACAAAAACAACAGCAACAAAAGCAAGACATTTATCTTTTTTCCATTTACTTAATTGCTCATTGTTTTTAATTAAGTATTTATTTATTTATCGTGTGTGTGTGTGTGTGTGTGTGTGTGTGTGTGTGTATGCATGCAAAAATCTGAAGTCAGAAGAGGGTATTAGATCCCCTGGAACTAGAGTTTCAGACAGTTGTACCCAGTCATGTGACTGCTGGAAACTGAATCCAAGTCTTCTGCAAGAGCAGTAAATGCTCTTAATCACTGAGCCATCTCTCCAGTTCTTCACTTAATTGCTCAGCACTGAGAAATGACTTGTCCGAACAGATACATAATAAAAGAAGGGAAAAAGATTAGAAGAGGCAAAGGATCAAAGAGTCTGCTGTGCTGTGAGCCTTACATCTCCTAGGAAAGTCAGAGCCACCCCCGGAAAGCCTCACCAACAGCTGGAAGAGAACTGAATGAACAAGGGCAGCAGCAACAGCCATGCTAACGGACAGAGGGAAAGCCCAGAGGCCTCAACCCTACACAAAAACTAGAGGCAGTAAAGAAATGCAGAGAGCAGGGGAAATCGTCCCCAGGGAAGACCACGCCAACTGGTTATCTAATACCAACTGAAAGCCCTAGAAATATACATATAAGTAACATTGTGTAGACTGAGCAGGTTGTTTTTATATAATTAGGAATATAGTGCATATACATATATTTATGTAACAATGGTTAATGAAAAAAAGAGGCCATGAATTTGAAAGTTATTAAGGAGGGGTATATGGGAGGATTTGGAGGAAGGAGCATGAAGGGCAAAATGATGTATTTATATTATAATCTCAAAAAATAAAAGAAACACTTTAAAACGGAAATGATTTATGTTCTCCTTGGAAACAAGGCTTGCCATCATTTGCACTTATTTTTGGTATATCATTGGCATCAGTGTTTCAGAAGCAAAGAGAGGAAGAAGTTAAAGTTGGTTTTCCCGCCTCTTTTCTAGCTCCTGAAGTGAAACGCACTAAGAAATTAAGTTGAGCTGGCCTAAACACCTCAGAGGTAACAAAATCACTTACCTAGTAAATCCAGGCCAGTCTTTAAAATTCTCCTTCTGTTCTAACCAATGCTGAGCATTCTGAAGACATTTCTCTGCTCATGGCTGTGAGCTGTCTGTGTCAGAAAGGTAGACAGATACGCCTCTGTGTCTTTTCACAGTGTCAGAATTTATTGAACAGAGATAATAAATACACGAGTCATTTCGACTCTGTTGACTCTTAACTGGCCAGAGAATCCTGATTTTACTTGATAATAGAGACTGATGGGATCCCAATGCAAGACTTTTGTTTTTTGTTTGTTTGTTTTGGGGGGAGGTCTTTTAACATGAGTGTTGGGGAGCCTTGTGCGGGTCCACCTATCACAGAGCTGCAGCTGTCCCTGAGTGACCTTTGCTGTATGAGTCCCTGGCCCGCTTTTCCTGTGAGGGTAGATAGACTTTCACCCATGGGTTTTATAGCCGTGAATAGCATCTCTGTTTCTCTTCTTTGTTTCCAGCTGATGTCTTTAAACAGGAGCTGGGCTTCCCTTAACCTCTTACCTTCTCTTGTTTAGATGGAAGCATGCCTGCAGTCTTTCAGCTGGAAAGGTGAGCAAGCATCCCAGTAATAACTGTACTTAAACCTTTGTCTACACCTGCTGCTACGGGGTCATCTGGTAAATCAGAATCCCATCTCATTACATAGGCTGGGGTGCCCAGTTCTAATGGTTTAGCTGCTTCAAAATTGAAATATAATCCTATATAGATGTCTACCATTGTTGCTGCACGTTTCCGAGAGTATTGGTGTTATACTGCCCTGTTAGTACCTGTACGAGAAAGCTTAAAGTATCTGATTTGTACCCATCTGCTGGGTTTTGAATGTTCATATTGTCAGTGCAGCTTGACATTCTCCACACCCTTGGATTGCCCTTGGTAGTATGTCTGGATGCATGGCAACTTACTATTTCCTGTGCTATAATGTTTAGCAAGTGTACTACCCCCACCATATGCATGTGTGTGTGTGCTGGAGACTGACCCCAGGGTCTCAAGGATGTTAGATAAATCCTTTTTTTAATATTTATTTATTTATTATGTATACAATAGTCTGTCTGTGTTTATGCCTGAAGGTCAGAAGAGGGCACCAGACCTCATTACAGATGGTTGTGAGCCACCATGTGGTAGCTGGGAATTGAACTCAGGACCTTTGGAAGAGCAGGCAATGCTCTTAACCGCTGAGCCATCTCTCCAGCCCCTGTTAGGTAAATCCTTTACCACTGAGCCCAGCAAGTAGATTTCCTACCCACCATTTTACCTTAATCTTTTTTTTTTCCCTGTGAAATTCTAAAGCACCAAGTTCCCTCAACATAGAGATGTGAAGTTTAGAGAATGGTTGTCTTCCAGGCCAGGTTTGAATAAAATTCAGTTTCTTCAAGTAGCATGTCTTTAGACACCCCTCCAAAAAAATGGTTGGTAGTATTTTTTTCTTTTCTTTTATTATTTTATTTTACTTTTTTGCTACTTTTCTGGCCATCTGGTTTCAAAGACTATTTTGTAATATGATGTTGCAACAGGAACAATGGGGAAGCTCAGTTGGGAGGTGACAGGCTAGGTAAGGTAGGTGACAGAGCCCTCCAGCAATAAAGCCTGTTGGCAGCAAGGACAAAAGAACATGTGCTTGCTTATATAGGCATTGGGGTTTCCTTTGTCAGTAGAGTTGCTGATATTTCATCTCACTCCTCTGCCCCTTCAACAGCAAGGTTCACTCCCAACATTACCTGCACAGTTTCCAGACACTGTCCGTCCAGAGATAAACCCCACCTTCACTGTTACATGGACACAGGATCAAGATGTGTGCTTCTGCTTCCGCCTTCCTTCAGCCGCGTGACAGATCAATGCTCCCTCCGGCTCCTTGCATCTGCTCTCTTCTGCTCCCTCATTCTGCTCCTTGCAGCTCTCAGTTCTTGCAGGACTCCCCCTTTCCCTTACAGTACCTTCCTCTAAGGGTCCGGAGGGTAGAAGAAAGGGGTTATGCTACCAGAGAATCAGCTTGTGATGTCTGTCACCACAAACACCAGTGAGCAGGGATGGGGACTGAGTCGTTAAGCTGCGTTTTACACAGAGGCAGTGTGTAAACATTACATTTCATCTCCGGACAGCAGACTGTGGAGGAGCAGGACAAAGTCATTTCAAAGGTCTTGCCCCTCTGATGAGGTGGTCTAGCTTCATCCCTGAGCTTACCACCTGTCCCCTTATCATCTCCTGTACCTCTCTCTCGTTAATGTATCTCTGGACAGCTGGGCTCAGGACTCAGGACACTGAGTCTGTTAGTGACCTGTGGCATCGCTTCTGTACTCCTCCAGCTGCCCCCTGGGCTAGGAGATGAGCTCAGAACAACAGGCTGTTAATAGTGAGCATGCTGAGCCATTAGTAACACACGCATGTATGCAGATTGTTCTAATGGCCTCTTGTGGAATATACATCTCTCCCATTACCTGTCCCTCAGAGAAGATGCCTTGTAACTCAGAAGAAGACACACACACCGAAATCACAGATATGTGTGGGCTGTTAACAAGGCTACCAGGATAAGGAGAGGGCCCCACCCAAGGTGAAATATGATACACCACCTTCACGGCTCTGCTGCCTGTAGGAGCTCTGCCTGGGACCATGCTGGTTGTGCCTGCAAGTTTTACACTTAGCTCTAGGCTAACCAGATCCTTGTCCAGAGGCAGTACCTCGGTTGTGCCCTTTGATGGGATAGTCTCACGAGGCCGTGGCCCTTCGTTCATGCTTTCCTACCTTCTTCTCTTTGGTCTATAAGGCTAATTGGGCTAGAAGTAGAGATTAATGGGATTGGGGTGCAAGACTGTGTGGATTTTTGTTTGTTTGTAGGGGGGGGTCTTTTAACATGGGTGTTGGAGCAAGCCCTGAGCCCAAGTGTCAGGGCCTTTGTGTGGGTGTGTGTCATAGAGCAGCAGCTGTCCCTGAGTGACCTTTGCTGTGTGAGTCCCTTGCCTGGCTGCCTATCCTAGCTCTGCCTCTTACAATGAATGGAATCCCCAGCTAAGAGGCATGGGAACCAACTGCCATTTTGAGTTTAGCCAGAAGACAGAGCAGGAGGAGCCTACTGAAGAGGAATGACTATTGAAAGGAAGGAAAAGTAGGAAGTCATCCACAAAGCTACCTGGACCTCACCCACTGGGCAGTCCCAGCTGGTATGCCCTGGAGGAAACAGGCTCTTGTTGATCTCAAGTGGAGAGAGATGCAGCTTTGCTATGCGGGTTAGGCCTCCAGGGTGCAACACATGCCAGGCAACAAAATATTCTTCTTTTCTTTTTTTTCCCCCTGGTTTTTTGAGACAGAGTTTCTCTGTGTAGCTTTGGCTGTCCTGGAACTCACTCTAGACCAGGCTAGCCTAGAACTCATAGAGATCCACCTGCCTTTGCTCCTGAGTGCTGGGATTAAGGGCGTGCACCACCACTGCACTTCCTGGCTTAACAAAATATTCTTAGGATGAAATAAGGCAGCAGAAATGGCTCATGTTCTACTCCCTAGCTAGTCTCCTCTTGCCGTTGTCTACTGAGGCCAAGAGGTAGCAAGGACTGAGTACTTTCTAATGTCAGTGTTCACTGGCTGCTTCCATCCATCAGAAAAGAGAGCCTTTAACAGCCCTCGTCTTCAAGATGCTGGGCTAAGAGAGACAACTGTCACTCTGCCACCCACTTGTCCTAAGTTAGCTCCTTGGAGGTTCATGGTGTGGGAAGCTGGCACAGCTGTAGGCCTACAGATGTTTTCACCTCTGACCCACGAAGACTGAATCAGAAAGGGGGATCAGGATATTCTACAGACCCAGGACCACTTGCTGCTGTCTAGCTGGCAGAGAGCCAGGCTGGACACCTCCAGAAGACAAAAAGAAGTTTCCTACCCCGGTAGCTTTGTCTTGGAGAGTGGTAGAATAGGAAACATGATCGGCCAGTTGGTAAAATATCTCAGGACTGTTGTGCCCAGATTATGACCCCCAAAGAGAGACCACCAGAGAGGCCCAGACTGTAATAAGCAAGGTTTAGTCAGCATAATGCAAACATGTTTGGAACCCCTGTCTCCAAATGACCCCATTACAATGAGGTAGAAAGAGGAGTTGTATCTCCTCTGTGGGGTAAGCTTTTAAAGGTATAGCTACAAAGAGGTTTTTTGAAGCTGCTTTGGCACGGGTACAAGGACTTTGGCTCCCTCCCATCCTGTTAAATCAGCTTTCTCTTGTTTTCTTATCACCAGGTGGCTGGCTGGACTAAGTGACCTTGTGCTTGGAATCTGGGGGGGGGGCACTATCTTCCTGGGAAAACATTCTGCTAGGAAATTTCTTCTGGCCCCTTTGAAAATAAGGGGTGAGGGTCCCACATGGACCTCTTAGGACTTGGAGGTAGGATGGCTTGGTCCTTCTAAACTTTGCCTCGGGAAATCCCTCAGAGACTGAGAAGATCTCCTTTCTCAGGGAAGCAGTTTTCCCAGATGTCTATTATAATCAACAGGGCGTTGTTTTAGAATAGAAAAATCACTTTGATTTAGTTAAATAATTTTGTCACTCCCACAGAGGACCATGGTGGGGACAGGCCAGATGCAGGTCGTTCCATTTGTGATGAGGCGCAGCTCTGTTCCTTAGCTCCTCTGAGAAACCAGATGCAGAGCACAGGCCCCATGCACCCAGAGCAACAGCCCAGATGCAGAGCACAGGCCCCATGCACCCA
>LOEQ01000362.1:366204-377809 GCA_001685075.1 Bramus lutescens | reverse complement strand
TGAGGCTCTTCCTCATCATTGCCAACACCATGGCTTTCCAGGTAAGAAGTGGGTGCTGATGCTGTGCCTCCACTCCCTTGATGGGCATTAATGGATCTTAGGATAGTCATCGCCTTTTCTAGTCTCAGGCAGACTCATTATTAAAGTCCAAATACCGTAGAGTCACTGGGAAGGGAAATAAAGGGTCCCCAGGTGCTGTTTTCCTCTCCAGGTCCCTGTGGTGTCACACAGTGTGGCTGCGGTGGGTCTTCAGTATAAAGGATGGGGCACAGGAGCTGGATGCTGTCCCTGGTTTCCTGGACCATAGGTGAACAGCTCTCTCATGCACTAAGCGAACTATCTCAGACTACATCACAGTGGGACAGAGGTCGTCTCTCAGACCTGGGGCTCTCTTTTTTTAACATAGACTAAGTCCTCACTGCTGATTGCGGTAGCAGATACTGTTACTGCCCCTTTGTAGATGAGGAGACACCCAGAGATGGGCTCTGTCCACACTGCATTCCTGAGTGAGGCAATGGTGGAAAGTAAAACAGCAAGAATAGAGAAATGGGAGGGGACCCCTGTGGCTCCTAAGCTTTAAGGACACAGGATAGCCAGTGGTGGAATTCATTTGCTGCAAGAGGACACCGGGAAACCAAATTAGTCCCCTCTGTCTCGTTAAGATTTGAGGTGCTCACCAGATATGCCTGATTGTCTCTGGCCTAGCAACTTTACAAGATTCTTGGCGGACAGAGGGAAGAAAGAGACACTGGTGTGCTTTTGAAAGTATGGCAGGCAGGATCCAGGGGTCTTTTAGAAGTGGGATTGTGCTCTGTGCATTAGTGCTGGCCTTGGATGGCATGCCTTGCCTGTTTCTACAGAGTAACACTCCGGGACCCAAGGCCACTTGCCTCACACTCTAAGCCTGAAGATGCTCCCTGTGCACAATGTCCTATAGTCTGTTTGAAAAGCTGCTGTGTGGATAATCAAGATGGCTCAGTGGTTAAGATGCTTTCTCTGCAGGCCTGATGACCTGATGATCCTAGAGCCTGCTGTGTGGAAGGACAGAACTGATTTCTGAAAGTTGTCCTCTGACCCCACACGTGCTGTGGCACACACTCATCTATATTCACACATGCATATAAGATGAACTTTAAAAAAGGAAATCCACCAACTTACTTGATAATGAAACGTGAGGGTTGTGACAGGCCTGCTCCCTCCCTTCCATACAGTCTCAGCAAGAGGCCGTGCTATACCTATGTTCTGGGACTTTAAGTTGCTTTTCTGCATGTACTTTTCTTCCTTTTTGGTTTTTCAAGACAGGGGTTCTCTGTCTAACAGCCCTGGCTGTCCTGGAACTCCGTAGACTGGGCTGGCCTTGCCTCTGCCTCCCGAGTGCTGGAATTAAAGGCGTGTGCCACTTCCAACACAAGTGTGGAACAGAGGAGAACCCCTCACTTTCTTCCCAGGCATATTCTTGAGCCAGAGTCCTGAGGGTTTTGTGTGTTAACTGGGAGTTCTGGGCCCTTGCATTCCCCCAAAAGGGCTTCCTCTCAATACTGGGATCCTTTTTCCTGTTCCCTTAGAATGACGTGTATGAATGGGCCCGAGATCACCGCGCCCACCACAAGTTCTCAGAAACACACGCTGACCCTCACAATTCCCGGCGTGGCTTTTTCTTCTCTCATGTGGGCTGGCTGCTCGTGCGCAAACACCCGGCCGTCAAAGAGAAGGGCGGAAAACTGGACATGTCTGACCTAAAAGCCGAGAAGCTGGTCATGTTCCAGAGGAGGTGAGTGAAGAGGGGTGACCCTGGGAATGTGGGGTTTACTCTCGGCCTTTTTTCTTAAGAATTATAAAATTAAAGTTGTGACGTGTTGGGTCTAACTATTTAGATAATTTTTAACTTATTTTTAATTTCCTATGGGCCACAGAGGTAAACTAATTTTATCTGATTGGAACTAGTTAAATGCAAAGCAAAACAAAACACTGTTTATTACCCTAAAACAAAGGACAGAGAACTGAGTGTAACTGAGACTTTCTCTTGAAGGAGTTGGTAGCCTAGCAGGGGACATAAGGATAAGCTGAGTAGCCTGATAGTAATCGTCATGAAGGCCAGGATATGTCTATATCGGACAGATACAAAGAGCAGGGAGATTGCTCTCTGATGTTCAGGGAAGGGCTTAGGGGAAGAGGCGTGGAATCCACAGTTGCACGGACACATCACAGGTGGTTCAGAGGCGGACTGTGTAGGCAGAGTGTCGTGAGCGAAAGCCTCAAGAATGTTCCAGGAATGTTCCTGTGCTTGAAGTACTAGGTGTGAGAGATAAGAGCGGCCAAGGCATTGCTGGTGCCCTGCCTATGGAGTCTTACGTGCTGACTGAAGAGTAGCGAAGTTACCAGCAGAATTACTAAAGGTCCTCTCGCAGCAGGGGGTTGTTGCCCACTCATGGGAGGGGCACAGTTAGATGATAGGAAGAGACCTAAGCCGGGGAGCAGAGGTCAAAGCTGATGGGAAGGAGTTTGCCGCAGGGCTGTGAAAGTGAAGACATGGCTAATGAAGGACCCGGGAGTCCATTCCCTTGGAGTATCTGGTCTACGAGATGCAGAGAGCTAGTGTTGCTATAGGGTCAGAGGCCTGCAGCTGGTACGGGACACTCCAGAGCTCAGGATGCTGGTAGCAGGAAGAGAGGTATGACACCACACGCTACACCTAACACACCTGAGACTCTGGTCATGAGAGCGAAACACAGGCAGGTAAACAGCAGCTCAGGAAGCGGCTGTGATAATGAAGGTCATTTATTGTGTCCATGCTGCCCCATCTAACAGATAACAGCGTTTGCTCTCAAATTTTCTCCCACATTTNTTTTTTTGGTGTGTGTGTGTGTGTCTGGTTCTTGCTGCTCTTTAGTCATGGTGTAGGGGAGAAACAGCCCTGCCTGTCAGGAGTGGAGAGTTGACAGAAGTGTGAGCGTCCTCTCTTCACAGGCTCTAATGTGCAATCTCATTATAGGTACTACAAGCCTGGTCTCCTGCTGATGTGCTTCATCCTGCCCACACTGGTGCCCTGGTATTTCTGGGGTGAAACTTTCCTCAACAGCCTGTGTGTCAGCACCTTCTTACGCTATGCTGTGGTGCTCAATGCCACCTGGCTGGTGAACAGTGCCGCCCACCTCTATGGCTATCGCCCCTACGACAAGAACATTAGCTCTCGGGAGAATATCCTGGTTTCCATGGGAGCTGTGGGTAAGTCCCCAGTGTGACCATATCTGGTGGCTTGTTGGTGGAGATGCTTGGCCAGGAGCCAGAGGAGTCAGAATGATCCGATTTGTGTATATTTCCCACTATAACACTGGGGGTGATTTTATTGGGGGAGCCTTTTGAGAGGCCGTAACTTCTGTGGAAAGGTTGATCCCCTGCCCCCAGTGAGACTGGCGGGTCTGCAGTCTCATTGGGGGCTGGAGATGATAAACAGAAAAGTAGGGTATTTCCATGAACGTAAGCCTCGTGTTTTTATTCAGCCATGCTATACTTTGATCTCTGTAGTGTACTTGACCTTGGCGCATCTATTAGTGATGCCTGTGTGGTGGCCATTAGCACATGTGCCTTCTCGCTCCCTACCAGCTCCTTCCCACTTGCCCTTTGCTTTTCTCTTCTATTCTGTGCTCGATTCCCCTCCCCACAACATTGCTTGGGGAATCCCATCAGATGACTTGATCGTAGTTGATCCAGCCTATAAATCCAGTTCCGGGTGTCAGGATGGGTGAACGTGTGCCTCTGCTACCTGTGCCCACATCTTCCTGTCCTTTCCAAGAAGAGAGTTTAACAGAGGCCTCGAGTTAGTGTTCTGTATGCCGACCCTTACCTCCTTTTTTTTAGCGATAACAGACATTGGTCATCCAATGACACTGTTCAGATTGGTGCTCATTTTTGTATAGCGCTCATTAACTTTGGCTATGTTGGATATTACTTAAAGTATCTTTTCTGTGTTGGCATGATGGTTCAGCAGGTAAAGGCATGTCGCCAAGCCTGGCCAGCCTGAGTTTGATCCCTGGGACTCACAAAGTAGAAGAAATACAAGTTGTTCTCTGACCGCCACATACACGCTATGGTGTGTGTGCTTGTGAATATACACATTCAAATATTAAAAATAAACTTAAAATATTTTCCTTTTTATAACTTACATATATCCCTCTTTTCAGGGGCCAACCTTTATTTGTGTCTTTATTTTTTTCTTTTTTTAAATCTATAATGTATATAGTATTCTCGGTATTCTGTCTGCATGTATGCCTGCAGGCCAGAAGAGGGCACCGAATCTCATTACAGATGGTTGTCAGCCACGATGTGGTTGCTGGGAACTGAACTCAGGACCTTTGAAGGGCAGGCAGTGCTCTTAACCACTGAGCCATCTCTACAGCCCTTGCTCGTGTCTTTAATTCATATTTGAAATAAATTATCTACACTCTACAGTGCTAAGATCCTCTTAGAAACGGAGTAATTTGGATAAGATATAAAGATCCCATAATATAAAGGAACCATGATGCCTTTGAGGGTGTCTGTTTCCTCAGAGGAAAAGATAATGCATTTATCCATTCACTCATAGTCTGATTCTCCAAAGTTTAAGGAACACTGGGTAAGAGGTGTGCTCAGAGCAGGAAGCAGCAGTCACCGAGCCCCCTAACTGCTCCCTGTGCTTCTCTTCCAGGCGAGGGCTTCCACAACTACCACCACGCCTTCCCTTACGACTACTCTGCCAGTGAGTACCGCTGGCACATCAACTTCACGACATTCTTCATAGACTGCATGGCTGTCCTGGGCCTGGCTTACGACCGGAAGAAAGTGTCTAAGGCGGCTGTCTTGGCCAGGATGAAAAGAACTGGAGATGGGAGCTGCAAGAGTGGCTGAGTTTGGAATCTTCCAGTTTCTGTTCCAAAAGCCAGCTTGGCAGAGGCTTAATGTTCTGTTAATTAACTACTGAGTATTGCTACCCAGATGCTAAAATGATGATGTTAACCCATTCTGGTACAGTATTGTAAAATGGACACGTATCGGAAGTCAACGGCTCTTCCCTTTCGATGCTAACCTTCTCTTTTCTTTTCCCGTTGTCTTTTTCTTTGCTTTGTCCCTGTTGACCTCATTTTTCATTGCCTCCCAAGCCAGCAGCTGCTCTGCTATGGGTCAGTGTTCGCCTTCCAATGCATACTGACTTTCCAAGGGTCTAAAAGTACAGGTTTGTGCCCCCACCCCCACCTCTTAAGCTGTGTTCTGAGTTAGAGATGCAAGAAAATCTTCAGAGGTTTCTCCTGTTATTTTTAGCCCAGGCTTTGCCAGATGAAATGGAAGGTAAATCTTAAGGGGCCAAATTCAACATGCAGGCTGTGGTTCATCAGAGATGTGGGAGAGGGGGATCTTTGGTGATCAGGCTCAGCTCTTGCCTAGCAGAGGCACGGGAGCCTTTCCACACAGCATGCCTCCTCTCCTAATTCTGAGTAGGTGACAGCCATGGAACTTGGTGACACTAGAATACAGTAACACATGTCAGTATCTCCATGTAGTTTAGGTTGATGGTTTAGAAAAAAAAAAGGTAAACAACTGTTTGTAGGGAAAGTGGTCTCTACTGAAAAAGGATTTTCTTTTCCTTTAATGACCAGGCTCTCGGGCCAGGTGTGGTGGGTGGCACATGCCTTAAATCACAGCACTTGAGAGGCAGAGGCAGGTGGCTCTCTAGATAGTGAGACCTTGTCTGAAATAAGTAAATAAATAAAGTGATTAAAAGGACAAGCAGAGTGAGAAGTCTTCGGGCAAAGCGTGTTGGAAACTAATGAGGGCAGTCACTCATACTTTTGAGCGTTCTGTGAGTTGCACACCCCGCTTTTAATTCCTGCTCTCCGTTGGTTGCTCCCAAAAATTAAGGTGGCTGTGGCATTTTCACGCATCCAACAGTGGAAGCGTTTATAGAGTTGGACTTAAGGTCTGTCCTGGAACCTGCAAATACTCATTTGGAGTGCTTCCCTCTGAAAAGAGTTGCTGAACATATTGCCTGTTCCTCCCATGTTGGGCAGCCGCTGGAGAAGCTGGAAGACACCACAGGCAGCTCCTTATAACTTTCCAAAGGAAAACCTTCTGGGAACACATTGCCAGGGCACTTCAAAGTCTTGGGGTGCTCTAGTGACAGGTTAGATATTATTAGCTCTTCGATCTTTGTCGTAAGGCTTCCCCTTACAGTATTGACTCATGCCTCCTTGACTCTGACCATCCAGTCTACATGGAGGACTCTGCCTGGGACACATGGCCCTCTCTCTGAGCTACCATGTCTGCTTCTTTTTCCTACCCACTTTTGTGGTTTTGGTTGTGGGTTTTTCTTCTTCCCCTTTGACATTTAGTCCTCCTCTAGGCAGAAATGTCCTGTGTGTTTACAGGCAGTAGATGGGCAATAGATGGGCAGTCCCAGCAGCTTCCTTGCGCAGGGATGCGACACTGCATCAGTAAGTAGAGCTGGCTGTCCTTCCCTGTGGCTTTCAGATCCTCCACCTCTATCCCTCAGACTGCTGGCGCTCTGGAAACAGTAAAGAAAAATTTGGGAAACTTTCTAGAAACGTCCTGACTCAGAGAGGCTCTTTGTCTCATGAGTCATTCCAAAACAAATGCTCCCGTTGTGCCAGTGCACCAGGGACAGGGTGGGCGAGACACAGGTCCTACTCTTTAGCCTCGATGTGAGGCAGGGTAGAGCATGCTCAGTGCTCCCTGCATGTTCAGCGAGGCTCCTTGGGCTGATCAGCACTCTCGAGTGATGCTGTGGTGCTTGGAGGAGGAGGATTTGCCAGCTAAATGGGAAACACAAGAACCAAGGTCGCGTTCTTAAGTGCCTCAGTTGGAATCCCTTACACGTGGAGCCATGGTCTGCTGCAAAGCTTTAGCTAAGATAGGACATCTGAGATGCCGTGGATGTTGCATAAAAGATTTTGTTCAGCAAACTGTCCCTGTAGCTCAGTCAACAAGGCAGAAGTGTGGGTCTGCTCTATTAGATTGGCTGTATAGTGTACCAAATGCTATCTTATACCACTGAGCCCCAGAGGTAGGAGGGAACAGTCTTCCTGTGTTAGTGGAGAGGCTTCAGGACCCTCTGTGTGCCCACATGAAAGCAGCCTTATCCTTTAGCTGTTCATTAAAATAGAGTTCTTGGAAGATGACATTGTATTTGCTGACCTGTGGCCCTATTCCATGGAAATGCCTTTTGGGTGACTTTAGCTTCACTGGTTAGCAGGTACCCGTTTAACTTTCTCTTCTCGGCTTGCCCCATGGAGCTGAACCATGCTGTGGCTGGAGACCTCATTATGTTTGGGTCTGCAGAGAATGGTGTACCAACTCACTAAGGAATACTACTTTCAAGATTTTAAAGCTCAGATCAAGTGACACATTAATAAGGAACTAAGATCTGATTGAGGGACTTTCTAACAGTCCTCACCTTGTGGACACGCTAAAATCTGACTCGGGTGCCTTACCTCTTCTCTAATCTGTTGCTTGTGAGCCTGTAAAATGTGGCAGGTGTCAGCTGGCCTGGCTGGAGGACTCACTGTACATTAGTTTGCAGTATTCCCTTTCGGGGCTTCGTTTTGGGAACTTTTCTTAGGGTTGTTTTGATGAAGTGCCCATAGCTGATGGATGGTGGAAGTAATTTGAATGCCTGTGAGTTGGAGGTTTTGCTATTTGTTTTAAGATTAAACGCTGGTTGTAGCATTTAAAGAGAAAGCTCTTCATGGTTTGCTAGTATCCTGAGCGTTGTCTTTAGTTGAAATAGGTTAGTAGGATAAAGTTAAGAAAGTGGTGGCTATGTTACGCTGGTGGTGCAGGCCAGGGCCTCCTACCACTCTCAATTTTTTTGGCAGGTCCTTCTCCAACAGTAACGAGTCTACTCCTTGGATAAGAGTGTTAATGAGGGAAGCGCCCTCCCGACCTAATCAGCTCTTAATGATCCCAGCTGCCAACGCTGTTGCATTGGGGATGAAGTTTCCAACCCATAAACTATGGGACAAACTCAAACCATATCACTGGGCCTGTCACTGAATGATGTGACTGAGTATCACTTCTGTGAAACTGCGATAATAATCCTGACCTACCTCAGTGGGTAGGTTGGAGCATGGCTAGATGCTCTTTATAAAAACATGGGGATCCTCCGCAGAGTATTTTAAGTCCTGCACATTTTTATAGTAACTGTGTCCACCATGGACTTGACACGTGCCTATGTCCCAGATGACATTGTTACTCTCCGTCATTCTTTCCCGAGAGTGAGTGGATGCATTAGATATGTATGCTCACTGCTATGAAAACCTGCAGGACGCCATTTCCTTCCTTGGGTGGGAGTTTCCCTTTATCACGTGCAACAGTAGTTCTTTGTGGTCTAATAATTCTCATTAATACCAACTCTTGAACGTATTTCCGCTCATCTGAGGTTGTGTTTGTTCATAATAAAACGAAATGGATCTGACTGCAATACGTCTCATGGTGTTTTGACTGGGACACAGTCTCCTGGGACCTGGTCTAGTTCATCACCCCACCCTTGTCCCTCGCCTTTAAGAGAGAAGAAGCCACGAGGTTTAAGTCAGACCCCAGTCACCTGCTCTGCCTTTCTGAGGTGTAATTCGAGGTTCAGTTCCGGCAACAGGAAACCAGTAGTCAGTTGGTGTTAAATCAAAAACATCACCAGCTGAGTCCTTGGCTTGGAGAAGTGCCAGGTTCCCGTGTATCTCATGGCCAAATAGTTCTAACCAACAGTGCCTGAAGAGCAGATCTTCCTCCAGCTCATTCTTACCTCAAGAATGTGCTGTCTTGGGTAGCTTCTGGGCCTGCTAGTTCACTCTAGTAGCCTGAAGACCCCAGCCATCCCAGGGAGGGTTTTCATAGTGGGCTCTGCTTTCCCTTGTTTTCCTTTAGCCTTTTCTACTTTCTCTGAGGCTACTTATGTACCAAAAANAAGGAACACAAACTGTAGAAGGCCGGCTCACCCGCAGGAACTTCCCAGCCAACATCTGGGCTTCCAAGAGCACACAGAGCCATTACCATCGCAGTTCACCTCAGCTGGTCTACTTTCGCCTTAGTCTAAAGGACTCTTTAGAAGGCTGTGGTGCAGGCCTGCCATCCGGGTGCTTGGAGGGTGAGGGAAGAGGACTTCAAAGTTCAAGGCCTGCCAGGCAACCCAGTGAAACTGCCTCAAAATTTAAAGAAGTAAGGGGGAGGGCTGGGTGGTGGGGTGGCTTAGTAGTGTGTCTATCATGAAGGAACCCCTAAATCAATGAAGGTCCAGTTCCTGGAACTCAGTAAGACTCAGTCATTCTGAACACCCAGAAACAGAGACTGTTGAATCTTTGCCAGTCCTTAAGAGCCAGGTCAGCTATTACTTCCCTTTCCTTGATCAAGAAGACAATAATAAATACTGTTTTTTTGTGTGAGAGGCTAAAAGTAGGTTAAGATCCTAGCAAGAATAAACCATAAGGCAGGACAATAATTTCTTAAATATGGTAGAAAAATACAAGGAATGAACATTTTTAAGTATACGAACCAGGTTTCATCAACACTGAGACTCTTTGTCTTTCAAAAGGTAGCATCAGGAGATTGAAAAGGCAGATTGGGCTAAGAGCCTAATGCTTAGTATGAAACAAGTGTCTTCTGCTGCCAGCAGGACTGAGCCAGATCCAATACTCCTAGACCCAGAGCAAAGGATCCCTTACAAGTCAACAATAAGAAGACAATGAAGATACAATAATAAATACATAATAATAATATCTGGTATTAAAATAAGGTATTTGGCCGGGCAGTGGTGACACATGCCTTTAATCCCAGCACTTGGGAAGCAGAGGCAGGCAGATCTTTGTGAGTTTGAGGTCAGCCTAGTCTAGAGTGAGATCCAGGACAGGTTCCAAAGCTACACAGAGAAACCCTCAAAAAAACAAATAAAACAGTTGTCTGAACAGACATTTACAAAAAGAAGACCCACACAGGGACGGTAAGTACATGAGGGTACTTGGTATCCGTAGCCCTCAGTTTACACTAAGTCACATAAGGAAACCCTTCATTTTACCTAATGTAGCTATAATGGAAAATAAGAGTAAACACCAAGTGCTGTTGAGGACGTGCCCAGAAAGTCACACTCATCCACTGACAGAAATCCTTTGGAAAGGATCAGCTGTCTCCCAGAGTTAACAGCACGCAGGTACCAGCTCACCAACCCACTTCTAGGTGCTCACCTGCGACCTGGAAAGATGTGTCCATACAAAAACTTGTACGTGAATGTTGATAACTCTATTACATAATGGTGCAAAAGCAGAAACAGTCCAAAATGTACATCAGCAGATGTCTGGACATAATGTAGTATATTCATACAGTGCAGGATTTCTTAACCATAAGAACTGAGTACAAGATAGAGCATTTTTCTGAGTCAGACACAAGAGACTGTGACTCTATACGAAATGTCTAAAATAGGCAAATCTAGAGTCAGAAGACAGATCGGGAGTTACCAGATCTCATAGGTCAGAGAAGAATGGAAAGTAATGAGTCCTCTTCTGTGGTAAGTAATGAACATTTTCAAGTTTGGTGGTTGCCCAGCTCAGCAAATATATGCTAGAAGTAGCTAATCATAAATTTTATTTTTTTGTTTTTGTTTTTCTGAGATAGGGTGTAGCCCCGGTTGTCTTGGAACTCTCTCTGAAAACCAGGCTGGCCTCAAACTCAGAGGTCCACCTGCCTCTACCTCCTGAGTGCCGTGAACCAACATAGCCCTCCCTGGTTTACCATAGCCCTCCCTGGTTTACCATAGCCCTCCCTGGTTTACCATAGCTCTCCCTGGTTTACCATAGCCATCCTTGGTTTACCTTAGCCATGGTTTATTAATCATAAACTTTAAAAGTGTGATTTTATGGCTTATGGGTCATGTCTGATAGGAAACATTAAATGAGAAGAGTACTTGGTGTTCTAGATTCAAGTGAAAATGTACTAAGAAAGCACTGAGGAAGGTCATGACTTTGGTCGAAGGACACACTCTGCTGTATTCTGTTTAATTCCACAGTAATGTGGTTTCTGATCTCAGACTTCAAAGACAAAGACGAATCACGTGACAAAAAGCAGCTGCTATAATGTAGGCTCTGAGATGACAATCTTGCCACATCAAATTACAGTGGTTGGGAAAAGCCAGATACCATCTTTAGAAACAAAAAGGGTTTGCACCCAACATCAACCCAAATCCAGTGCCTTTTGAAGCTGGACAGTCAAGTTCTGAGTCTACTCGGCTGGAAGACACGGTGGCAATGCCAGTACCATTTCCCTGGTCAGCACTAAGCTAAAGGCTGCATCTCACATCAGAGGCAGGTGATGGGTGGGACCTTCCCATGTGGCAGCTGGGTTCATTCAGAAGCCGTGAGTGTAGCGGTGCTTCAGTCTGTCAGTCACTGTCACCCTGCATAAACTTACTTTGTTCTGGAAAAAACAAAAAATATAAACCCCATTTACTCCCCCCGATGGACCTTAGCATTCCACCACACCTGAGATTTTTTCATTATCTTTATTATTATTAAAAATTTTCTGCCTCCTCCCATTTTCCTCCCCCTCCCCCTCCCTTTCCAGTCCAAAGAGCAGT
>LOEQ01000362.1:331771-343125 GCA_001685075.1 Bramus lutescens | reverse complement strand
AACTCACAGAGATCCACCTGCCTCTGCCTCCTGAGTGCTGGGATCAAAGGCATGCACCACCACACCAGCTTGTTTTCAAGTTTCTAAAGCTCACTTCAAGTGACATGCTAATGAGAAGCTCAGGCCTGACGTGTAACTGTCTGATAGTAATTCCTTGTGGGTGCTCTAACAACGCACTCAGATACTGTGCCCTTTCTTACTCATGGTGACTGGGAGCCTGCCACAGAGTCCCGCTATACCTGAGATCCTGCCACACTTTGTGTAGACAGGAGCCTGGCTGAGGGGTTGCCACTAAGTGATTGGCAGGATTTCCTTCTGGGTTTTAGTTTGGAAACTTGCTCAGAGTTGTTTTTATTAAGCGGCCACATTTGGTGGATGGTGAAAATAATTTTAATTTACCCCCTTTTCTTTTCTCTCTCTCTCTTTGGTTTTTGTTTGTTCAGATCAAGAAACAGTTGTAGTATTGTTGGTACTGATTTGGTCTCTCAAACCCATCAAGCTACATGACAAAAACCCCCACTACCTACCTCATCTTCTTTGTTTCCCTCCTAGCCAATCGGAGGCAGTCATCCCAACCCTCTCTGGAGGACACCCCTTTTCTTCTTTTCCAGGGCTAGCACCCTTAAAATGGCCACATTCCAGTCAGTCATTGCTGTCTTTGCCTGATCCAGAGCCATCTAGCTTATGCTTCTGGGGTAAATAAGTCTCATTTGTGCTGAGAATTTGGTGTCTGGGTGTATTCGTGCCGACTCTGAGGCCCCTTTAAGTATAGAGAAACATTTCTCCCATCCCTGGCTTCAATAACCTCAGTGTCCTCTCTGTAGAAATACTTCACACGAGGCCCTGTGTAGTCTCTAAAGCAAGTATAGCGTGGCAACCTCCATCCCAGGGCCAGGGGTTGGCTTTTCACAGGAACACAGACTTGTTATGTGACTGTCTTAGTCACCACTCTATTGCTATGAAGAGACACATGGATCATGGCAACTCTAATAAAGGAAAATATTTAATTGGGCTTTTAGTTTCAGAGGTTTAGCCCATTATCATCATGGCAGGGAGCATGGCCACACACAGGAAGACATGATACTGGAGAAGCAGATGAGAACTCTCCACCCGAATCTGCAGGCAGCAGAAAGAGAGAGCTACTGGGTCTGGGCTGGGCTTTTAAAAGCCTTAAAGCCCACCCCTCAGTGACACACTTCTTCCAACAAAGCCACCAGTTCTAATCCTTTCAAATAGTGCTACTCCGAAAAACAAACAAACAAACAAACTAAAACAAATTCCAAATCTATGATCCCGTGGGGGCCGTTCTCATTCAAACCATCACAGTGACCTCTGCCTTTGTAATAAACTTATTGGTGACAATGAATCCATGTCTGCCAAGAGCATTGATCTGTTCCTGAGGACAAAGTGTACCTGAGCTACAATCCCTTCAGGGTCTTACCTCTACAATGTTACACTGGGGATTACACTTGTGAGGCATGAACTCTGGGGACATGTTGAAGCTGTTCCACTGAACACGCTGCTTAACTATACTACATCTCAAGCCCGCCTATGAAAACATGGTCAATAATTTTCATCTACCTCAGCGGGCACATTAGAGGCCTGATTAGTGCCTTTTTGAATAAAGCATTTTGGAATCCCTCAGCAAAGGGTTCTCAAGTCCTATACATTTTTTATAATATCAGAGTCTACCATGAATTTAGCTTTCATACATCCTGGATGCTATTAGGCAATATGGTTCCCTAGCAAGATCAAAGGCATGCATTGTATAAGCGGTGTGTAAGGGGAGACTGTCTGCCCACTGCTGCAAAGATGGCTACAGCTTGTCCTTTCACTTCTTCCTCCCTCCACCCCCCCACTCCCCCAGGGTTAGGGTTAGGCGCCAGGCCAGACATAGCCAGGCCAGACACAGCAGGAAGAAGGGAGGGTTCGCAAGAGCCTGCAGCTAAGATGACATTGGTCCCTGGCAGAGAAGGGAAGGGGGTTGGAGGGCAGTGAAGAGAGACACATTTAGTTATGGTATATTGTATTCACTGAGCAGGGCATGGCGGCGCATGCCTTTAATCCCAGCACTCGAGAGGCAGAGGCAGATGGATCTCTGTGAGTTTGAGGCCAGCCTGGTCTACACAGTGAACTGTAGGACAGCGAGGGCTACATAGTGAGACCCTGTCTTGAAAAACCAAAAAAGAAAAGTGTATGGTGTGTGTGTGTAGGGGGTGGTGTGTCATAGCTCTCTGACCCCTTGGAGTCCGACACCCGAGGTCTGCAGCTTCCTAGGGAAGTGAAAGTGACCTTGCCACCCTCCTGGGATCTTGCTAGGCACCCGGGGACTCTGTCTGCCTATTTATAGACTCTCAGGAAGGCAGGGCAGGGGTGGGGGAGGAGGTGCGGTTGCCATTTCTTCTATAGCAGCTGCAGGAAGGAGGTGGCAGGCTGTGGGTGAGCTGGCCTCAAATCCAACAACAAGCCTTGCAGAATCTTTAAAGTAGGTGAAGCTTGTTCTCCCCCACGCCCATCCCAGAAATACAGTTCACACTTCATCTCCTCTAGTTCAGAAAGTTCATCAGTCTCATCCTGGCTGCTCATTGTTCCCGGTGAGAAATGTCTCGAAAGGGATAGGCTTCTATGAGCCTTTCTGAGAAGTATNTACCATTAACATCATGGGACATGATGCCCTCATTTGAGCCCTCTGTGGCCTAGTATTAACATGTGACAGAGGACAGTGGGTGGAGAACAGATCTGATTAGACAAGGAAAATGGAGATTTAGCCGCCAGCAGCCTCAGGCGGAGAGTGACAACTTCTCTTCTGTCACAGCCTGTGATCATTTTGCCTGAAGCATTTTCCCAAGGTCAGCGATGAAGAATTGGCATTTCGGTCAGGGGTTACAGCCAGTGCTCCAGCCTCCTGGGGTTTTTCCCCCAGATTGCAGCCTTTGAGCCAGTCCTGTGTAGTCGCGGGGAGACATTTCCAGAGAGGAAAGATGCTGCCGAGGAGCTAACAGCTTTACAAGAGCGGGGACTACTGTTGGAAAAAAAGAGTCAATGCCAGGCAGGCTCCCAAAGCTTGAGAGGAGAGCCTAAAATCAGGCGTGCTTGAACACAGGGTTGGGCCACAAGGGGGAGTGGGCTGGGCTCTTAGCCAACAAAGGCTGCTTTGTGCCAGCTGATTGCATGAGTTCAACTCGCTGCCATGGCCGGCCCAGGATGCAGCCCTCACCAGGCTTTGCCTTTGAACATAATTGTGTATTTCCATGTGGAACCATGTTTAGAAGGCCAGGGATGTGGGAAGCAAAGGGATTTGCCAGTGAAGGGAATTTATTGGAATCCATGGCAAGAGAACAGTGGAGAACCCAGGAGAGAGTGACCTCGAGGGGAAAAGGGCTGAGGAATCTCTCCCAAGGAGGCTTCACTGGAGCAAAGGTCTCCCCCAATCTTCACGGAACACTCCATCCCCTGCTTGCAGATGGGTTAACCAGGAGCAAAGACAGCACCAGTCAAGAGGATTTGTTCAGGACAACCATTAACAGAAACCCAAATTCAAATAGTGAAGCTAAGTTCTGAAGGCGCGACAGCAGCCTGCCTGGGAGGAATGCAGAGAGGCGGAAGTAGCTGTTCTCGACCCCCATGGGGGGAGGGCCTATAGAACCTTTCACAGGGGTTTCCTAAGACCATCAGAAAACACAGAGATGTACATTATGATTCATAACAATAGCAAAATTAACAGTTATGAAGTAATAACGAAAATAATTTTATGGTTGGGGTCACCACAACATGAGAAACTGTATTAAAGGGTCACAGCGTTAGGAAGGTTGAGAGTCACTGCCCTAAAGAGACATTCAAGTCACCTCTCCTGCTCTCTGAACTGTGGAAACAAGGCACCCTAGGGAACCGGGACTTCTCCCAGGAATCTGCCCGAAGAAGGAGAAAGCTGAAGCCTGGCTCCAGACAGGGAGACTTTTCTCCCAGAAAGAGAAGTCACACCGTGCCAGCAACCGGTCAGATCACCTCATAAGGAGGCACTGAATGAGACCCTGAGGCCACTGAGGGGCATGGCCATGCTTTGGTTGTCTTCATGCGTGTTTCTTGTCTTACTTAAGCACTGTCTGGACTCCGAGAGGACAGGCAGGAGGAGCTGCTGGATTTCTTTGTCCTTCGCAATGTAGCCACAATGTCTGAATCTCCTTCTTTCTCCTTTCAAATTCGCATTTATTTCTTTAGTGTGTGTGTGTGTGCGCGCGCGTGTGTGTGTGCGCATGTGTGCGTGTGCTACAGAATATGTGTGGAGGTCAGAGGACAATTTACAGGGGTTAGTTCTCTCCTTCTACTACACAGGGCCTGGGGATTGAACTCAGATTGTCACTTGAAGGGGGGTGACTTCGCCTGCCATACCAGCTCACTCTTATAGTGAAAAGCGGAATTTTCTTCTAAGTAGGGACATATCATTGTCTCATCCCTTAAGAGTTAACTCAGTTGGGTGGGTCCATGGCCTGGCATCAGGAAGGTGGAAATATCCTTAGGAAGACGGGCTCACCTTAAGTGCTGCTAAGAGAGAGGTGGAATATTTATCCCTTTATTGAGACATCGCATACTTCCCAGAGTTCCCACGCCCTAGAATGATCAGAGCACTGCCGTAAGGTTTGGCTGAGTCTGCCCATCCCTCTGATACATAACGGTGTAACTTTCCCTTTTTCTTTTCCTGTCTCCTTCTTTCCGATGCTGCCAGAACCTTAGTATTCTTTTTCCGATACTCTGGGCTTCATTACTCTTTCTGTAAAGCCCCTTCTCCATGAGGCTGCCTGTCACCATATGGCTGCCCTCAGACAACAAGATTTCCCCTCCCCCTATTCTCCTCTGGGCAGCTGCTGAAATTTCCAGCTAGCCTGCCTGAGATTTTGCTTGTTTTATGTGTGTTTCTGTGTGTGTGTGTGTGTGTGTGTGTGTATGTGTGTGTGTGTGTATGCAAATATATAAATATGATTGGGACTATTGGGGTCAAGGCTTTAACCCTCAATAACCCTGGTAACAAAATCAACTAATGTAAACTCACAGGAGAGGTAGGATACTGGGAGACTTGTAGGAAAGGAGACCCACCGCAGTGAAGACTGGTGAAGACCCACCGCAGCGGAGACTGGTGGAGACTCACTGCAGCATAAACTGGTGGAGACCCACTGCAGCGGAGACTAGTGGAGACCCACTGCAGCGGAGACTGATGGAGACCCACTGCAGCGGAGACTGGTGGAGACCCACTGCAGCATAAACTGGTGGAGACCCACCGCAGCGGAGACTGGAGCCAAAGATGAGTTCCAAAGGAAAACTTGGGAATGGGGAGCCTTGTCTGCCTCTTTCATCAGAGGGAGTTCAACCCTGTCATCAATTCTGAAGCCATAGTAACATGAATTGTCTTATATAGTTTTCGTTTGTGGAGACAAGTGAGTTTTGTGGCTGAAACCTGAGGTCTCAGTTTTGAGGCTGAAACCATGAGCCCTGTGGATTTCAATAACATAAATGTATATGGACAGGCAGGATAATGAAAGGGTGGTGGCTGGGGAGATGCCTTAGTGGTTAAGAGCACTCTACAAACATTTGGACAGGATTCTTGATCCCAGCACTCATGGAACAGGATGGGGGTCCTACACAAACCTCTAACCTGACTCTAAGAGGGACAGAGGCAGGAAGATCACTGGGGCTTCCTGGCTNAAACCTCTAACCCGACTCTAAGAGGGACAGAGGCAGGAAGATCACTGGGGCTTCCTGGCTTCCAGCTTAGCCAAAAAGATGCTAGCCCAAGGTTTAAGGAGAGACTGCCTGTAAAGGAACACAGAGTAATCGAGGAGAAGAGCTGATGTCCTCTTCTGGCTTCTTCTTCTTTTTTTTTTTAATATTTATTTATTATGTATACAATATTTCATCTGCATCTATACCTGCAGGCCAGAAGAGGGCACCAGACCTCATTTCAGATGGTTGTGAGCCACCATATGGTTGCTGGGAATTGAACTCAGGACCTTCGCTTGCTCTTAACCGCTGAGCCATCTCTCCAGCTCCCCTCTTCTGGCTTCTGCATGCACACACAAACACAGGCACTCTTCCCCCTCCCACATATTCATACATACATACAGAAGATGGACAACTAGCGAGCTAGATCTTTCTTAAAAATAAAAATAAAAAAATTTAGAGTCCAGAAATGCAGCTCAGTGGTGGAGTGTTTGTCTGGCATTCATGAGGGCCTGGTTCAAACCTCAGCACTGCAAGCAACAAAGAAAAAGTGGTGTGTCCATTTTAAAGATAGTCCTTAAACAAAATTCTCCATTAGCATAAATCTAACCTTGGTCAAATAACTCTTGGCAAAGGCCCAGGAACCTGCTCCAGGGCAGCTGCACAAAGACACACTCAGGCAGAACCTGTCCCAAGAAAATCTGAAGTCTGCAAGAAATAGTCTTGTTCCCTGCCAGGACGAGCTGTCCGCACTCCAGGGACTCTTACAGAGCCGCGAGGTCCTTCTTTGTCCCGTTTCCGTCCTTCTTTGTGTACTGACTGCGGCAAGCGCTGCGGCGAAAGCGGAGCTGCACAAGAGCCTTCCACACTTGGCACGTAAATGAGGAGGTTACGGACAGGCCAGCTGCTCTCTCCCTGACCTCCAAGTGAAGGTCATTGAGGGGCAGTCCAGGCTGCTGCCCCAGAAGTCCGGCATTGTGGCAGCTTCTTCCCAAACACTGTGCAGGCCGAGAGCTTTGTTTTGCTCTCTGATCTAGTCGCTGACCTCTGTGGTCTAGATTTGAAAATATTCATGCTCTCTGTGTACTGGTGCAGGCAAACCCAGCTTTGATTTTTCAAAACAAGGAAGTAAGCTATATAACTTGAATCTGAAATGCACCAATAAAGGCTCCTGTTTTGAAATCTGGTTCCCCAGTTGGTGGCAGTATTTTGAGGTGGCAGGAGGCTCTGGACTCTTTGGGAGAGGGATATTGTCTTATAGCAGTGGGTCTCATTCAGGGCAGGACTTAAATAAATTACACCCAGCACTCGCTTCATGTACCATTCTCTGCTTGCAAGTCTACCATGCTATAGGAAATGCCTCTCTCAGGCTGAAGAGCTGGCTCAGTGATTAGGAGCTGTTAGGCTTCTTAAAACTGCCTGTAACTGCAGGCTCCAGGGATCCAACTCTCCCTCCTGGCCTCTGTGGGCGCCCACACACAGGTGAGTGAGCACGTACACACAAATACAAATAAAACAAAAAAGAAACACCTCTGCCTCATGTTCCCCCACCCTGAAGTGGCACCTCTGCCGTGACGTCGCTGCCTCGACAGACTGAAAGTCTCTGTGAGCCAAAGATCTTCTTTCCTCCTTTGGCGTCATCATAATTGTAGTTAATGCAAAGGGCGTACCCGGAAGCCCTAAGAAGGACCCTGAAAACAGCCAGTGGAAGAGTCAGGATGGCTAAATCCACAGGCTTTGGCGCTCTAGGACTAGTTTCCTTACCTGATGGAACTAAATCCGAGTCCTTAGTAATGTATTTCTCATCTCAGTCTGCTCCAACCAATCATGTCTGTTCCCTTAATAACCAGCCATTGCCAAGTGGAGTTAAACTCAAACCTACATCTGAATAATATTTGGCCTTTTATTAATTTGTTCTGAATTTCCCCTTGTGCAAGCAGATCCATCTACTGTACCCCTGGGGTCTTCTACTTAGGAGATCAAGATCGCTCAGACATAGGTCAGGAGACTCTTCATTTTCTTCTTTCCTTGTCTTAGCCATAGTAGTTAGGATGGTTTGAATAGGAATGGCTCCCATAGACTCATATGTTTGGATGCTTGGCCCATAGAGAGAGTGGCTCTATTAGGAGGTGTGGCCTTGTTGGAGTAGATGTGGCTTTGTGGGAAGAAGTGTGTCACTGTGGGGGATGGACTTTGAGGTCTCAGATGCTCAAAACCAGTCCTGGTGGCTCACAGTAGTTCACTTCCTGCTGCCTGCCGATCCGGATGCAGAACTCTCAGCTCCTCTCCAGCATCGTGTCTGCCTGCATGCCACCATCTTCCCACCACGATGGTCGTAGACGAAACCTCTGAAACTGTAAGCCAGCCCCAAATAAATGTTTGCCTTTATAAGAGTTGCCGTGGTCACAGTGTCTCTTTGCAGCGATAAGACTAAGATAGTAATGTCTTAACTAATACAGCAGCAATGGAAGATTTGGGCTAACAGAAATACACACCACCAAAACTGCTGCAGGAAGTGTAGGTGAAATATGATTGGCAGCAGTTCATAATGGATGAAGGCAGGTGATGGGAGCTCATAGTAAATCTCTTCATTTTATCTTTGTAAAAAAATACAAAGATCCACATAAGATCCAATTTTAAACCAAGCAGAACAGTGCTGAAGCCATGACTTATGGTGTCTGGGCTCCAGAGACTGCTTGCATTAAAATGAAGAAATTCTAGATAAAATGGTGAACAACCAACTGGCTTTCTGTTGCCCAGGCTGTCGGCATAGAATGAAACTCTCTGAGACTGTTAGGGGAACCAGAAGGATCAGAGTACAAGGAAAGGGCTGAGACTTGGTGTGGAAAAGGGAAGCTGAAATATTGAAGGAGAAACAGACGTCTCCTGATGCAGAAGGAGGAGAGACTGAATAGCAAGACTGATCTGTTGACCCTCTAAGTACAACAGAAGATGTCGACGCTGGAAATACAAGCTACTCAAAAAAGAGACTTTGGACTAATGCAATCATGATGAGCTTAAAAGCCCCCTCAGGGTCTGAATTTCTCTTGGCCTGGAGAAAGTGCAAACCTCTGAAGCATGGAGAGAAATGGCATATGATCAATACCAGGGGCTTGCAGAAAAAAATGGAGAAAACCAAACCATAAAGCCTGGCTCATAATGAGCCTGCAGGTCCATCTACAGCAGACGGCCTGATGCCTCTGAGTCAAGGCACGTTTCAAATGGGAGCAACGGGACTACCCAGGCTGATCCTTTATTTAACAACAACAACAACAACAACGAAGAAGAATCTGCTTTCAGAGGAAAAGGTTTATCCTAAGAAAAGTTGTTCTTCCTGACTCCCTAAGCCAGATGAATTATCCTTGGCCTCTCTGATGAAAATAGAAAAAGACTCCAGGAAAGGGGGACATATTTCTGTATCACCTGGTGTTCACTTAAAAATATAGGCATAAAACATATTTCTTCTGGAGTCTGGAGGAAAAAAACCCTGAAGGCTTCTGGGAGAACTAACTGGGTTTGGATAAGCTCACGTGGTCACTAGACATCACAACTGATGCTAACAGCATGGGGGCTTAACGGCTGCTCTCTCCGTGTCTGGATGAAGAACAGCCACGGTGCTCGTCATCCTTCCAGCCTCACGGTTAACTGCTGCTGCAGACACAGAAGAGATGCCTTTCCTGCTCTCCCCTTCCTTACCGTGTTGGACATTAAACCCAAGGCCTTGTTTGAGATAGGTTCCGAGCTGCATCCCTGAGCTTCCATTTATTTATTGCAATAAAAAGCACATAACATGAAACACAACCCTAAGTGTTGTTAAATATATCTATGCTGTTTGAAACAGATCTATCTCATTACCTTTTGCCTGAACTATCCTCTCTTTACAAACAAAAAAAGAAAGAGCCCAGTGGTGGTGGTGCACACCTTTAATTCCAGACAGAGGCAGGAGGATCTGTGTGAGTTCAAGGCCAGCCTGGTCTACAGAGTGAGTTCCAGGACAGGTTCCAAAGCTACACAAAGAAAACCTGTCTCAAAAACAAACAAACAAACAAGACAAAACAAAAAAGGAAGAAAGAAGGAAGGAAGGAAGGAAGAAAGAAAGAAAGAAAGAAAGAAAGAAAGAAAGAAAGAAAGAAAGAAAGGTAGCTGTATGTGAGCTTGCAGGCGCCCACAGGACCAGAGAGGTCAGGTTCCCGGGAGCTGGATTTACAGGTGGCTGTGAACCACCAGAACTCAGTGCGGGGAATTGAACTCAGATCCTCAGCAAAGAGCAGTAATCACTGTTAACTGATGAGGCATCTCTGCAACAACCACCCCTGTTCTGATCCTCTGTTTTGATTTAACAGCATCATTGTCATGCAGAGCCACGTGACTTACCATGCCACCCAGCCAGGAGAATGAGAGCAGATGGAGGATGTGCCTGCCCTCCCTGCCGTGATTGACAGCCAGGTTTATGCTGGCTGGGGACACATGCTTGCCAGAGATGCCTACACAGCCTCTCGCTGCTATACTGGTGGACCATAGCCCCTGCCATTCACACCCTTAACCTGAGGATCTCCTTGTTTTATCCCCATGATTCATAAATTGGATTGTTTCAATGGCATTTTAAACCACTGGCTTATTCTTTCATATTTTCTTATCATTTTGTGTTTGTCAGTGTCTGAATTCCGTGTGTGAGAGACCACATTCCACTTGGTCCATTCTATTGGCAAAGCTTTCTATTGAGGTTTTGCTTGTTTGTCTTTTTTGAGACAGGGGTTTAGAGGGCCTCTCACTGTTAGAGAGCCTCCTGCCTCTGCCTCCTGAGTGTGGAATTAAAGGCGTGCACCACCACCACCACCGGACTTGTTTCGCTTTTGAGTTACTCAGTCTCTTTCATCTCTAAAATTTGAAGTCTTTCAGTATTTCTATCTTTATTGATTCCTATTTCAAACCCTGAGTTTATTTACTTATTTCATTGAGCCCTGTTTTAATTCATTTAGGGTCTATTTGTATACTCTTTGGTTTCATTAAATATTTGTATGAGCCAGGTGTAGTAGCACATGCCTTTAATCCTGGCACTTGGGAGTCAGAAGCAGCCAGATCTCTGAGTTTGAGTTCAGACTGATTTACAGAGAGAATTCCAGGCAACCAGAGTCACACAGAAAAACCCTGTCTTAAAAAAAAAAAAAAAGTATATTCCTTGCCTGGGATTTCATCTGGTTCACTCCAACTGGAGTCATTGGTGTAGAACAGGTACTTTTTATTTCAAGATAGGCTCCTCCCACTTTGTTTTTTTCTGGTCCTTATGTGACTGCAGTGAAACTTCTACTAGGGTTATTTCACTGATTGAATTTTTTTTAAATCATAAACTGATTGGCCCATTAGCTCAGGCTTCTTATTAACTCTTATAACTTACATTAGCCCATTATTCTTAACTGTGTTAGCCACATGGCTCAGAACTTTTTTCAGCAATGTAGTCACATCTTGCTTCTTCTGTGTCTGGACAGGACTGCAGAGGGATCTTCCCTCTTCCCAGAATTCTCCTGTTCTCATTGACCTGCCTCTATTTCCTGTCTGGTTGTTCCACCTATACTTCCTGCCTGGCTACCGGCCAATCAGTGTTTATTTAAAACATAATTGACAGAATATAGACAATTGTCCTG